>CAUJNA010000710.1:135000-157500 GCA_963377175.1 Effrenium voratum | reverse complement strand
CTTGGGCTAGTTGAAGGTTTGACTGGGCGGCTTGGGCTAGTTGAAGGTTTGTTGTATGCCTTAGGGCGGGTTCACGGTTGGTTTTTGTAGGTATAGGTTGGATTTGGGATTTGCCTTCGGATGGGTTTGGGGAGTCGGTGTAGGGTGTGTTGTGGGTTTCTGGGTTGGTGAAAGTTAGGAGTGCCACACAAAACAACACAAAGCGGTCGAAAAGCAAAGACCGACAATTCAAGTCAAGCAACCAACAAACAACTGCAATGCCACGCCAGGAGAATCCAAACTCTGAACTCCCATGTTTGAATGACGCCACTCAGCGGTAGTCCAAAAGAAGCCAATCTAAAGGTGCGACGACTCCCCCCAAACTCCCAAACCCGATGCGCTGGACAGAGCTTGCAACGGTCGGCACGGCGAAGCTCAGGATTGCCGAGCCACAGGAAGGACCACAGCAGTGCCTCCAGGGATTCAGCCTTTGCGTTTGATTCGCCCTTGCAGTCTGAGATACTTCTGGTTTGGATACTTGAGACCTCGGGACTCCTTGATTACCCCGGCCCTTTTGCCAGCTCGCCTTCAAGCAGGTGGCCAGCATCGTGACCAGCTTTTGCAGCTCCTGGCCGCAAATTCTCGCAGACCAGTTTTGACCAGGATGTGATGTCTTAGTCAATTATGAATTTGGTGGACCCTCGCTTATTTGTTTGCTTGAATGTTGTTTTTGTTTTTGTTTTTGCTGTTTATTCTTCTTCTTCTTCTTCTTTTTCTTCTTCTTCTTATTCTTCTTCTTCTTCTTCTTCTTCTTCTTCTTCTTCTTCTTCTTCTTCTTCCTTTTTTGTTTGTGGGGGGGGGGGACGTCAAGACCCTGGTTCAAATGCGTTACTTGACAGAATCTGGCTGGCATTCATCCGGATTCAAAGGTCCCACAGTCTAGACTGATCGAACAGCTCACTGGTGCCAGATTTATCTGGGTTCAAAATGGGAATTCACCACTCCTAATCCGTCATGCACCCGTAGCGGGACTACAAAGGATTTTTCACAACCCATAGCCAGGTGGCAGGCGACACGTTTAACACTTCGGCTTTCCAAAAGAGCGGGCTTCACGCGCTTCCCAGTCCTTCAGTGAACGGCTTTTGCGAAGCAGTTGCATGAGCCGAACTATTCCTCAGGCCGAAGCTACTGCAGAAGGCAGCTCAAAAGCTCTAGGAAGAGAACAGCTCGCAATCTGTTTTCCCTCATGGCCGATGGTCAGAAGTATTAGGCCTTCAAGAAGGCTGCCCAGAAAGTGGCTCCATCAAAAGCCCAGGTACTTGCAAGCCGCAGCACGCGGAGGATGCCAACCTTGGCCAAGATGTTGTCTTGCATGTTCAGAAGGTTGAAGAAAAACTCCACATAGCCGCACATGATGATAACCTTCGGCGAATCAAACACAAACTGCAACCTGTCTTGGCACAATGGATGCTTTATGGACCTGTTGCCATCCAAAGCAGGGTGAATCTGGCAACAATGCCGGATCTGTCGAGACACACCAAAATTCCGAGGTCAAACTTTACGAACCGCGCAGGGTTGCGATAGGCACTTAGTGGCCAGCGGACTCTTCAGCCAAGGGGGTAGCATGTATCCGCCACCAGTCAGATGCCGTGTTCTAGTGCATAACCATGTTTGGGCTTGTCCACAATTTCCCGACCAATATCGCATAGCAATCCTGTGCACATTTACTCCCTCGTCCTTGCATAGTGGACAGGTTTGGGGCTTTCAGCCAGCTGCTGCCGGTCAAACCCCCAAGCCAGGCAAGAACAAAGCTCGAGGCAAGAAGAAGCAGAAGAGTGATGCATGCAGACGCATCAAAATGCGATCAAGAACAAGTCTTTCCTCAATTGGTGGTGTGGAGGTTCAGCTTTCCTTTGATCCAAGAAGCCATGTCCGTGATCACCATCCTGTCCCTGAGCAATTTCGGCCCCCGTGCAATGAAAAGCAGAGGAAGCTCAGCCGTGTAGAGGAACAGGCAAATGTCCGAGCATGTCCTCGGGGGAAGGGCACAGCCACAAGCACCTCGATTCTGGGCTCTCGGAATGGGCACGCGCCTTTTTGACTATTTGAAGGCTTCCTTCTGGATCGATCTGGATCGATCCTACATTCGAGTGATCGGTTTTCATTCTTCGGGTTTGCGGTGGCTTACCGCTAGCAGCAGGCGAGGACGCCTCTGCATTGGAAGCTGCGAAGGCCAGGCAGCTTCAGCCCCTCGAAGCTGTGCCGGAACCCGCCGAGCTTCAAGTTCTGCAAGGTGCTGGGCAAATTCACCCCCTCCAAGCTTTGGTTGCCCTCCGCGCTCAAGCTCTGCAGGCCTGCAGGCAACCTCACCGAAGCCAGGCTCCTGAACATGCTCCCCAGCACCAGGTCCTGCAAGCCATCCTGGGCTCGAACTCAGGACCCTCTGCACTGAAGTGATCAAAACGCTAACTGGCTAGCTACAAAATCAAAAGGTTGAAACCGAAAGAACCAAGCTTGCGAGTGTCTGGCAAGTTGATGCGCTCCAGGCTCTGGTCGAAGTGCAAGCCGAAAATGAGGCTTTGAAGGCTGCTGGGCAGCTCCACTCGCTCCAGGCTCTGGTTGAAGCATGCGCCAAATGTCAAGCTCTGAAGGCTCGGCAAGAAGACCCCCTCCAACAGTTGGTTGAAGTGGGCCCCGAAGGTCAAGCTTTGCAGGTTAGGGAGCTTGATGCCATGGAAGCTCTTGTTGAACTCGTGCCCGAAGCTTAACAGCTGGAGGCTGGTTGGGAGCTTCACATGCTCCAAGCTTTGGTTGAAACTGCGGCCGAAGGTCAGTTTCTGCAGCCTTGGCCAGTTCACGTGATCTACGCTTTGGTTAAAGCCGTCTGCAAAGGACAGGCTCTTCAGCTGTGCAGGCAAGTTCGCTCGATCAAACCTTTGATTTCTCAAGCTTCCAACCTTCAAGCTCTGCAAGCACTTTGGCCAGTTCACCCGCTCCAGGCTCTGGTTGAACTCAGACCCCAAGGTCAGGCTCTGCAGGTTGCTCGGAAAGTTCAGGCTCTCCAGGCTTTCATTAAAATCGTCGCCAAAGGTCAGGCTGCGAAGGTTGGCCGGGAAATTCACGGAGCCCAAGTTCTGGTTGAAGCAGTAGCTGAAGGTCAAGCCGTGCAGGGCGCCTAAGGCGCTGAGCACACTCAGCCGCTCCAGGCTCCCTCTCAAGGCACCTCCCAGCGCAAGACTCTCCAGCTGGCTGGGGAGCGGGAACTCCAAGCCCTGGTCAAACCCCGCGCCAAAGGTAAGGCTGGAAAGGTTGGGGGGGAGCCGGACCTTCTGAAGGCTCTGGTTAAAGCAGTGCCCAAAGGTTAAGCTCCGAAGATTCTGCGGCAGCTCCACGTTCTCCAGACTTTGGTTGAAGGCGTGCTTGAAGGTCAGGCTCCGCAGGTTTCCGGGGAGCTTCACCCCTTCCAAGCTTTGGTTGAACCAGTAGCTGAAGGTCAGGCTCTGCAGTCCACTCGGAAAAGTCACGCCTTCCAGGCTCAAGTTAAACTGAAAGCCCAAGGACAGGCTCTGAAGGCTGTTGGGCAAATTCGCTTGTTTCAAGCTCTGGTTGAAGTGCATGCCGAAGGCCAAGCTCTGCAAACAGTTTGGAAACTGCACGTGCTCCAGGCCGTAATCAAAAATCTCTCCAAAGGTCAGACTGCGCAGACTGCTTGGCAGAGTCACGCTCTCTAGGACCTTTCGATTCCCACAGGTTATCTGTGTGAGACCTTCCAAGGCTGCTTCACTTCCCTCCAAGGCAGTGCCACTCAATATCCTCCACGCTTGCAACCTTGGCATCTCTCACTTCGAAATCAGAAGAATGGCTAGCCCTCATGCCTCACAAAATATGCTTTTCGGACGGAGTGCGCTTGCCAACCTATGCTGGTTCAGCTCAGTTTGGGAGCTGGTCAGTGGGAATGTGCATGTTTGGGAATATTCCTTCCGGACAACCATCACGATTTGCCCAAGGGCTTGTCGCAAGGCTTTTCAGGCCGAGGGGACCACCTCAGGGCCCCCTGGAACTCATGAAGCTAGGCCCACCACACATCCACCTGAACGTAGACATACTGCAGGGTGCTTGAAGTGACACCCTGCTCCTCCAGCGTCTTAGATAGTGAGAGCCGCCGATTCTGGTGGAAAAGCGCCGGGGTCGCACCTGAGCCACGGTCGGAAGTTACTGTTACCTTGAACCTCGGAAAAGGAAAAAAAACATGGGGCTCCAGCCTGGGTGTTGGAGGGAATTTAGTGCTTGTTCCCCGTGTCCCGTCCTTAAATGTTGGCCCCAAAAAATATTGAGAACCCCTCAGCATGTCTGGCCCCTGTATTCGGGACCCAGCAAGTTTGGACTTTTCGGATTGAGTCAGCTCACCTGGTCTGGGCGGCAGCCTGGAGCGCACCAGCCTCAACAGCTCTCTGGCTAGGCTCGCCTCTGGCAGGGTGAAAGTCAAGCTATGGCCGTCGAGGCCCGCCACCTGAAGCTCCAACATCCATCAGATCCATCCATCTCGGGCCAGCTCTTGGCTGCGGATCTGCGAAGGCTTCAGAGAAAGACGGAAGAAGAAGCCTCAACGAGGTGTGCGTTCGTGTGTTCAAGGAACCCCCTCCAGCAGCCTGGTGTTATTGGTGGCCTATGCCAACTACCCAAACCTCCCTCACTTTCACAGAACAGCCATCAACTGTCTGCCTGCACGGAAGCCTTTAACCCGGTGAGAAAGGAGGGATCTTGTTTCCCTCGTTCGCCACTCCTTCGGCCCTTACCCCTCAGCTTGAGAGTGAATGCCTGCCTCAATTGTCTGGCAACCCTAGCGCAAGGCCGCCACTCAAACGATCGGACTGAATGCGCGTTCCAAGTGTCAGGATGAACTGGGATGTAGGCACCCCAGCGGCACGGCTGTCGATGTCATTGGCCGTGCAGTAAGCATCAAATAGCACTACCACGGCAAGGAAGTTCGCCGTGTAGTTGCCTCATGCAAAGGTGGCTGCACAGTTGGCCTTCCATTGCGACCCAGGCCTTCCACCAGGAATTTGATCCGCGTCACCAGTGAACCACACTGCGACTTGTCCTCTTCCTGGCATGCCAAGGTGCGTCAGACATGCGTCAGCAGACATGACGAAGACATGGATCTGTCACCAAGTGGGATAAGTCTCACATGCGAAATGCAATGTGCATCCAGTAGCCACGCACACGCACACACACACACACACCACGCACACACGCACGCACGCACGCACGCACGCACGCACACACACACACACACACACACACGCACAGAAACCGACACAGACACAGACACAGACACAGACACAGACACAGACACAGACACAGACACACACACACACACACACACAGACACACACACACACACACAGACACACACACAGACACACAGACACACAGACACACAGACACACAAACACACAGACACACACACACACACACAAAGAGAGAGAGAGAGAGACACGCGCACGCTCGCGCGCCGCACGCACACGCCAGATATAGTTCTCAAAAAGCAAGACGCACATCGCAAGCTGGTCTATTGAGTCACCTTCACACAATACTTAGACGATTGTAAGAAACACGATGAGACACGTGGGAAAAACACGCGTGACCCGCTCACTGCTGCAAGAAAATACTTGACGCAGATAACAGATCAGAGAACAGTTGGGCAGAGCACATCTGTGCAGCGCAACCTCGCTCGGGGCACGTGCACAGAAGACACTCGCACAATGCAGCTGTGTATGCACACCGACTCCAGGCACACTTGGCACATTGCACCCTCGAGCTTAGCACAGCTGTTCAGCCAAGCAGGCTCGCGCAAACCGCATCAAAGCCTTGCGAATCCTCCGTGAAGGCTTGCAAAGAATCAAAGAGCAGTGGTACGCAGCGCACGTGAACGAAATACATTGAACAGACGCATGTGATTTACAAGGACTGTGTGCCATGCTACTTGGGCGATGTCAGCCTGCGGGGAAGCAGCCCGGTGATTACAGCAACAAAGAACAACAAGTGTCATAATTGCAGCGTGCAAAGTTGGGAAGGGACAAACCCAAGCCTCGCCTGAAATTTCACTTCTTCGTCGGAGACGATGAATCTTCCCATACTGGGGGATCGCCTCTTGAAAGAAGGCCTGAGCCGCACTGAGACACGAAAATGCAAATATATTCTTGGGGGGCCCTGTGGTGAACATCATTGACATGGGGTTAGTGTCCAACCATCTTTGAGGGCGTGTGCCTTTGAAAGCAGAAATAGTGGCATAGCTAAAAGGTGAGACACTCCATGTCGCAAGTGTTCCTAGTTCAGCCAGAAGACATCATGCCATCCTCTTCGAAGGAGCGCAGGTCAGACTTACGACACGTCAGCGCCGGAGATGGCGCCTGATCTCCATCGGCCTAAGGGCTAGACTGAGAGGCCGAATGGCAGGGGTGTCGAAACCCCGGCTTTACCGTTGACAGCCCCAAAAGCACACGCCAAATACGAAGTGAGGTTTGAGCTCCCGACCGACAAGCTCGGGACCGCCACGACTGGCTGCATGGGTGCTGTCCACCGACATCACACTACACGAACCCTAGAGCCGATTGCTGCACAGTTGGATGAGCACAACTGAGGCCTTGCCAGAAAACACCCTGGCTCCCAACCCCTCCAAGGATTCATGCGGCGGCTTGCATGTCATGGCCTGCTGTCCAAGTTACGGCTCCTTCTCTGCCTCTGACCCCACGGCATTTCTTGAAATAGATGAAGGAACCTTGCTTGGCTTCAGCCGGGAATTGGATTGGCACAATCACAATTCACAAATCCCTGGGCCTTATATGATATAAACTTATTTGGGTGGGTCAATGCTTTAGGGGTCCTTGGTTTCCCTTTAAAGCTACCCAAACCCAGATTTCACTGGGATGCCTCTGCAGGTGCTTCCACATACCCTGCACTAACAACCAACCACTTTCGCGGAACCTTTCGCGATGCTTCCGCGGTCACACGTTAAACTTTCGCAGGCATCTTTTCTAAGGATCGCTTTCGGGAATGCTTTCGCGGTGCAATTGGAGCTGTGCGCGAACCTTTCGCGGAACTCGGCCGTTGCAAAAAACATTTAGCATTTAGCATGTGTCGTCAAAATATGTTCTTACGTTGCACTTCATCGCTCAACATTTAGGAAAGTCCTTTTTTGCGCACATGGCTAGCAGGCCTTGTCAAACAGAAGGCAAAAGTGCTCTTGGTGTTAGCAAGCAGCTCTGTTGGCCGCGTTCCCGAGCTGATAATGAATGTCCAATATGATGGTTGATGATGACAAAGGAGGATGAATGATGATGATGATGATGACGATAATGAGCGTGCGCTCGCGCGCTCGGCGCCGGCACCGCGCGCGCTCACGAGCCCGAAGTGGGAGCCGAAACCTGCACAACAACTGCAAACATGCACATTCGCGACGCCTGCGCGGGCAACCGCTTTCGCCGCAAGCTCTCACGGGCGTTGGCGCCCTGCGCTTTAGCTTTCGCAATTAACCCGTTTCATAAGAGGTTTTGGTGCTGCTCATGTGCAGCCTTCCTGCTTGGGTCTTCGCTATCGCCTATTTGGGCCTATGGAAGGCTGTGGGGAGGCGACAAGCTATGAAAGGTCTCCGATAGTGTCGGAGGGCCTGCGCAGTCGACTACAGACCGAGGTTTTCCGAAAAATATCTCAGTTGCGGAACCCAAGGGTTCCGTACTCCAAGCACTCTTCTACGGACAATCATACTCCGCAGATGTGCCTCAAGGCCTTTGCAAAGTTGGACTCTTCCCGCAAATTCTATCCCAACGGGCCACAAAACTCTGCCCATGATCCGCCGAGGTGCACGGGAAGGAAGGCTGGCAATTATAATAATAATTTTCTCATTTAATCAACTTGCATTATAATAAACTGTTCAGGTCGTGATTGCTGCTGGATTCCTATCTTTTTGAAATATTATATAGGATTCAAAAGTCAGGATAGGCGCTTTTCATTCTTGGTTTGAGGCTCATTTCGGCTCGAAACCTGCGCGTGTCTAGGCATTCCGTTTTTTTCCTTCAAATGTTGTTTTCATCAACACCCATAAACCGATGTGTAGGGTGTGGATATGCTTCCAAGCAACGTCCGTCTCCTCGCCGGGGCTCTGCGCTACCTGCGGCTCACATCCCACAGGCATTCATGCTTCAGAACCCGCGCCTCTTCCGCCAAGGCACTCTCCACACCCTCCTTGTTTGCATTGCCCAACCATCAAAGCGAAGGCTCTTCAGAAACTGCCTCATTCCCATGCCCCGTAAGGCCCCCCATGCCAAGCTGCAGGTTGGCGTGGGGTCCTAAGGCTGCGCGATAGCGGAATGATAAAGCTGCACAGTCACAAAAGCTCCGTGCCAAGCGACTCTGACAAAAGGTTAGGTACACCGTAAGTGTAGAGAGCCAGCAGGCCTTGGCTTGGCGAATCTTCGCACATCCTCGTCTGTGTCCCCTTCCTTTTGTCAGCTCGCCATGTTGATCAGGTCCTGTCACATCTCGCCCCTGTCCCAGCATGCCATCTCTAGCTTCGCCTCTCACCTCGCCTCGCGTTGGCTCTGCTTTCCTTGCCCTTTCCACATTGATTTCTCTTGGCCCCTTCCGCCAAGCGTCCAACGCTGCCCGGCAGCATGGCCATGGTGAAGAAGCCCGGGGATTGGCATTTCTTCTTCCTCATGCATTAGGCTGCCAGCTTCCCAGCTTGCACGACCTAAGTCGCAAGGCTCCCCTGTTCTCCTTGCATTGAACCCCCCGGCCCCCCCAGCCACAACAAACGCCACTGCTCTCCTTGGCGCGGGGCAATGCTCTAAGCTCCAGCAGGGGGTGCAAGCCCAACAGGCATGAGCGATTCGCTCAATGGCCGAGCCCTTGTGACTTCTGGCTTGTGATGGCTTGAGGCCATTTGGGATGGGGCGGCTTGTGGTGGTGTCATCGTCTGTCAGCCATCAGTGGTGATGGCTATTTGAAACTTCTGCGCTTGAGCCCGCAGACTAGCAAAGCAATCTGGGACGTAATGTGTGGCCTGCTTCAAGATTAAATCGGGCTTAGGTTTAGCTGTAAAAAAATGTCGGCCAGGGTTCTGTAAAGAAATTGATTTTTGGGGCCGGCTTCTCAAACGAATCAAATCCCCAGGTCTGAGCCTAAGCCAAGCTCAGAAACATAGAGCGCTGGGCCGTCATCTTTTTCTTTAAATTACACCAGCAGAGACCCCAAACAGTTGAGGGCTGACGGGCGGGCACAAACATGCCAACAGCTTGTGGCTTTCTGCGCTTCAACACGGATGAATCAAAATGATGCAGTCGTGAACCTGGCGCGCGTTGCGTTGCTGCACGTGTGTTGCTGGCATGCTTCGCGCTTCAGCACCGCGCCAGAACTGAGGTTGGGCAAGCGCGCGCGATGGCGGGCGAGCGCGCGCGCGTGAACGCAAGTGTGGCCGCGCAAGCACGCAGTCACATGGGCAGTTCAAACACACATGTCCAATTCAGACACACATGTGTGTACACGTGGAACACACATACGTATACGACTGAAACAGTATACATTCACCTGCGGCACACGCATAAATGTGTTGAGCTGGAAAACAAACATGTGCTTCTTGGAAAGCACACACACACATGTGCAAACGTGGAACGCACATATGTGTTCACTTTCGACACGCTAATGCGTTCACGTGGAACACACATGTGTGTTCACTTGGAACACAATGAAACGCGTGTCCAATTCAGACACACATGTGTGTACACGTGGAACACACATGCGTTCACTTGGAACACAAAGACGCGCAATTAAAGCACACATGTGTGTACGCGTGGGACACACATGCGCACGCGGAGCAGACACACACACACACACACGCGTTCATCTGATAACAAACATGTGTCCTCCTGGAACACAAACACGTGTCCAGTTAGAACGCACATGTGTGCACGCGCGAACACACAATGTGTGCCGTGAACACACATACAAAAAAGTGCACGCGGAGCAGACACACACGCACGTGTTCATCTGATAACAAACATGTGTTCTCCTGGAACACAACCGTGTGTCTAATTGGAACACAGACGTGTGTACACGTGAACACACATATGTGTACACGTGAACACACACATATATACGCGCACCCGGAACACACACACACGAGTGTTCATCTGAAAACAAACATGTGTTCACCTGGAACACAAACACGTGTCCATTGGAACACACATGTGTGTACACGTGAACACACATATGTGTACACGTGGGAGACGCAAATGCGCACACGTGAACACACACATGTGCACACGTGCAACACACACATGTGTACTGCACATGTGAACACACACATTTATGCGCGCGCGGAAAACACAGACACACACGAGTGTTCATCTGATAACAAACACGTGTTCTCCTGGAACACAACCGTGTGTCTAATTGGAACACAGACGTGTGTACACGTGAACACACATATGTGTACACGTGAACACAGCACACGTGGAACACACACATGTGTACTGCACATGTGAACACACACATTTATGCGCGCGCGGAAAACACAGACACACACGAGTGTTCATCTGATAACAAACACGTGTTCTCCTGGAACACAACCGTGTGTCTAATTGGAACACAGACGTGTGTACACGTGAACACACATATGTGTACACGTGAACACACACACATATATATGCGCACCCGGAACACACACACACACGTGCGTTCATCTGAAAACAAACATGTATTCACCTGAAACACAAACACGTGTCCAATTGGAACACACATGTGTGGACACGTGAACACACAAATGTGTGCACGTGGAACACACATATGTGTGCAAATGAACACACACACATGCGCATGCGGAGCAGACACACACACACACGTGTTCATCTGATAACAAACATGTGTCCTCCTGGAACACAAACACGTGTCCAGTTGGAACGCACATGTGCGCACGCGTGAACACACAATGTGTGCACGTGAACACACATACAAAAAAAGTGCACGCGGAGCAGACACACACGCACGTGTTCA
Source organism: Effrenium voratum (assembly GCA_963377175.1). Lineage (NCBI taxonomy): Eukaryota > Dinophyceae > Suessiales > Symbiodiniaceae > Effrenium > Effrenium voratum. The sequence goes on along the minus strand of CAUJNA010000710.1, from coordinate 146,469 downwards.
TCTGATAACAAACATGTGTTCTCCTGGAACACATACACGTGTCTGATAAGAACACACATGTGTGTACACGTGAACACACATATGTGTACACGTGCAACACGCATATGTGCGCACGTGAACGCACATATGTGTACATGTGGAACACACATATGTGCACACGCGAACACACACACACACATATATATATATATATGCGCGCCCGGAACACGCACACACACATGCGTACACCTGGAACACATATGTGTGTATGTCTGGAAAGCACATTTCTGTTCACCTGCAACACACATATGTGTTCACCTGGAACCCATATATGCGCTCACTTGGAACAGGCATTTGTGTTCACGTGCGACACTGGTGCAGACCTGGATCACACAAGCATGTTTAACCAGAACAAACTTCTGTGTTGACTTGTAACACACATATGTGTACACATGGAACACACGTGTGTGCACATGTGGAGAAACATGTGCAACACAAATGTGCAACACACATGCGTTCACCTGGACAACAAAAATGTGTTCACATGGAATTTACATTTCCTGCACGCCTGGGCGACACATAAATCAAGTTCCCGAAGCCGGCTGTGAGGCGCTATTCCATGGGGCTCTGCCTTGAACAACGCTTGTGTTTTATATGCGTGTTCCAAGTAGGAAAATAGTGTTCGTGTACGATCAATCTAGCTTTTTTGCAACACATTGCTAGCGCGCGAGCCTGCTGCTGCTGCTGCTGCTACTACTGCTAGTACTATCAGTATCGGATGCGTCTCCAGCAGTTACAGGCTTCAGCTTAGCAAAAGCTTTCCGGCACATTGCGCTTCTTTCTCGCTTAGCTGCACAGTGTCTTTCGTATCGATTGCTAAAGTGCTTTGATCGTATTGTGGCAACTCTTCGTATCGATTCAGTAAAGCATTTGCTTTCGCAGGGAAATACGCAACCCAATTCTTCCGTATGCTCGGTACAAGGCATCCCTGCCGTCTTGCCTCAGCCGTTGTTTCTCCCCTTTGTCCAGCAAATCGCACTCCATGATAATTGCATGCGAGGAGAGCGGAAGCAAATTTGGATTGAAGCGTAACTGGGAACCGGTCACAGCTGACCACTGCGCTAGCGCCTTGCTAGCGCGCGGCTAGCGCGGGTTCGCCGTATTTTTTGGAGTCACGGCGACCATCTGTGTGGATTTGACAAATTAAGGCCACGTAAGATGAAGGTAAACGTGCGGGCTGGCTTCAAGTACTAAGTAAGAACTGCAACATTACACCCTTGAAAGCCACGCAAAGCCCATCGCGGCAACCCACGCGCCAACTCTTGGAAACCAAGATCACCGAAGACCCTAGCGCAAACCAAGCGCCATCCTAGCGCCTCCAGTGGGGAGCGGGCAATCCATTGGTATTTGCAGGACTCCGCTTGACTCCGCTTTGTGTGAATGAAAAACGGGTCGAGATTTAATTTGGGTTTTTTTTGTTTTTTTTTTGGGATTTTTTTGTTTTCCGTCCTGGCTACTAAAATGCTGTAATTTACAGCATTTTCTCGCGAAATGTACGTATTTTACGCTAGTCCGTCAACATCATCAGCATCGTTTTCAACATCCCCCGCATGTCCAGCCAACATCCCCAGCATCACCAGCAAATTGGCTTCCCGCATCTCATGGTAAAAGTGAGGATTCAAATACGGGCAAACTAATCCCTGTAAAACACCTAAAACGTGGCGGCAGCCCCCCCCATGATGATCGAAAAAGTGATGATTCAATCAGGGGCAAAAAGTCTAAAAAATAGCGGGGGGGGTTGGGGGGGGCGGCAGCCCCCCCCATGATGATCGAAAAATTAGGGGCAAAGAATCTAAAAAGTAGCTGTCGCATGATGATCGAAAAAGTGATGATTCAAATAGGCGTGCATTTTAATCGAAAGGGGGGTGGCGGGGGCCCAGAGAGGAACTGGCGATGCTGAGGATGCAGGAAGCCAACTGGAAAAGCATCAGGATGCGAAAAGCCAAAGCCAGAAAGCCGCCAAAAGCCAAAAAGCCAAAAAGCCAAAAAGCCAAAAAGCCACCTGCCGCAGCGGAACTGGCAATGCAGAGGATGCGAAAAGAGAGGAACTGTGAATGCAGATGATGCGAAATGAAAAGCCACGAAAGCCACAAAAACCCACGTAAAAGCCACAAAAGCCAAAAAGCCGAAAAGCCACCGACCCTGAAAAACAAAAATAATTCCTAAAAAAAAACGAAAAATTCTTAAAAAAATGGCCCTCCATTTAAAACTGCACAAAGTGACTGCGACGGTGGCCTCTGTAGACTAAACCCCCTTACTAGGAATTTTGACCGGATCGCATATGTGTTTTATCAGAACAATCGCATGCTTTCACCTGGAACACAAACATGTGCTGACGTGGAACACACTCATGTGGTCACATGCAAAAAGTGCGTGTTCACTTGGAACGCGCCGATGTGGTCAGCTGGAACACACCAAGAACACACAATCATTTACTTGAAGCACTCGTACGTGCATCCGCAGCATGCTGCCTGTGGCTTGATCAAGCGCACGCGCGCGCTCAAACACACGTTTCTGAGCCTCAAACACACATGCGTGCCCGCGGAATACACCGCGAATGACCAGGGAGCCGTGCCAGGCATCCAGGCTGGGGGACAACAAGAAGGAGACAAAGGGAGACAAATGAACCCGTCCGCCCGGAGAGCCGTGCCAGACATCCAAGCTGGGAGACAAACGAATCCGTCCACCCAGAGAGCCGTGACAGGCATCCAGGCTGGGAGACAACCGGGGCCAAATAAAGGGAGACAAAGGGAGACAAATGAATCTGTCAGGCAAATGAAGGGAGAGGAACCCGTCCGCCGGGAGAGCCGGGACAACCCCAGGTGCCAAGAGCACCACTGGGTATCTCGGCGTAGGTTCGTTGAACATCATCAAAGAATCGATAGACGATTTAACTCCAGCGTGATTCACGTTTGTTTCACCGGGGGGTTAACAGAGCCTTCTCGTAGCTGAAGCCGTGCACCGCAGCGCACCGCTCTCGTCAGCTCGGGACTCCAAATGCGAGCAAGGACAGAGAGAGGCCGCAACTGATAACGAGGCACTGAACGAACAGACAGGGTGTAGCCAACGATAGACAAGGAAGACGACCCACCACGAGCCCAAGCAAAATCGAAGTCCAGATGAAGGGCAGACAGAGGACCCTGTCCCCAACATCCACAAGACAAGGAATGACCGAAGCCAGGGCCGAAGCCGAAGGCAAACCAGACCCCGCCAAAAGGACAGAACCGCGGGAAGTGAAGGAAACCGCGGAGCGTGAGTGCCACACATCCAGGCTGGGAGACAACGGGAGACAAATGAATCCGTCCACCCAGAGGGGCATCCAGGCTGGGAGACAACGGGAGACAAACAAAGGGAGACAAAGGGAGACAAATGAATCCGTCCACCCAGAGAGGCATCCAGGCTGGGAGACAACGGGAGACAAATAAAGGGAGACAAAGGGAGACAAATCAATCCGTCCACCCACGAGATGGGAGACAAATGAAGGGGAACCAAGGGAGACAAGTGAATCCGTCCGCCTGGAGAGCCGTGACAGACATCCAGGCTGGGAGACAAGGGGAGCCAAATGAAGGGAGACAAAGGGAGACAAGTGAAACTGTCCACCCAAAGAGCCGTGCCAGGCATCCAGGCTGGGAGACAACGGGAGACAAATGAAGGGAGACAAAGGGAGACAAGTGAATCTGTCCGCCTGGAGAGCCGTGCCAGACATCCAGGCTGGGAGACAACGGGAGACAAATGAAGGGAAACAAAGCCCAGAGAGCCGTGCCAGACAAATGAAGGGAGACAAAGGGAGACAAATGAACCCGTCCACCCAGACATCCAGGCTGGGAGACAAGGGGAGCCAAATGAAGGGAGACAAAGGGAGACAAATGAACCCGTCCACCCAGAGAGCCGTGCCAGGCATCCAGGCTGGGAGACAACGGGAGACAAATGAAGGGAGACAAAGGGAGACAAATGAACCCCTCCACCCCAGAGAGCCGTGACAGGCGTCCAGGCTGGGAGACAACCGGGGCCAAATAAAGGGAGACAAAGGGAGACAAATGAACCCGTCCACCCAGAGAGCCGTGCCAGGCATCCAGGCTGGGAGACAACGGGAGACAAATGACAAAGGGGGACAAATGAACCCGTCCACCCAGACTGGATCATCCAGGCTGGGAGACAACGGGAGACAAATGAAGGGAGACAAAGGGAGACAAGTGAACCCAGGGAGACAAACGAACGCGTCCACCCAGAGAGCCGTGCCAGGCATCCAGGCGGGGAGACAACGGGAGACAAATGAAGGGAGACACAGGGAGACAAATGAACCCGTCCACCCAGAGAGCTGTGCCAGGCATCCAGGCTAGGGCTTGGCAACAGGCGAGCCACCTTAAATGAATTTAGAACCCCTCACAGTAAACTGTTTGGGGAAAAAAACAAAAAGCACCCACCCACCGTTGGGTGAGCCTTTTCCCCCATCTGAGAGTGTGATGGGCAAATACGGAAAACAAATGGGCTCAGATTTGGCCACCCTGGGGAAAATGCTTTCTATAATTGCGGACCCCAGATCCTGTTTAAGAGGGACAACTGCCCATAAGTGAACACCCCAGCGGGCCTACAGCTCGCGCCACAAACCAAAATGGTGTGTTTGCCTGGGCCCAGTACAAACGAAGGCCCCCGGATGCCTAGCTACCGAGATCGAGTGTCCAGCAAGAGTCTGGAACAGACGGATAGTCAGAAGACAAAATCGGGCGCAAAATTTATGAGATCCTTCATGACATTGGTGAGTCGTGTTCTCCAACCTCTGCTTGGCAGAGGGGAATGCATCGAGACGGTGGTGACAGCAGGCCGGAGGAACAACTTGACAGCACTTCGACCAGCCCAAACACGTATTCCTCATACAAAACTGGGCAAAACATTCTGACTTTGGGGGTCAATTCCCGATCCCCACTGCCTCTCCGACTTGCAAACGTCCCACTGGCAAAAGAAAGCAGTCTGAACCTGCTTTTTGCAGGGCTCTGGCAGTGCATCCCGCCAGAATAGCCAGACCCCACTTTTGCTATAGCTTGGAATCCTCTGAAGCCGAGGGCTCGTATTCAACGAATCTCGGGAGAGAACGAATCTTCGAATCTAAAACGCCCCGGCAGAAGTGCCCTCGGAAGCTAAGGGGCCGAGGTTCGGAGAGGCTGGAACTGCGGTCCAAACCCTGGCCATCCCTGGCCAAGGCCTCAAACCTCTCTCGTGAATTCCCACTTCCCCCAAGCCTCCAGTGCATTTCCAGGGGGAAACAGGACAACCTTGGCCAAAACAAACACTCCAGTGGGCTCTGCATCTGCTCTTCGCCAAGTACCTCGGCCTAGTCCGCATCTGGCTGCAGACCAGCCAAACAAAATTCCATGGGTCTGAGCCAATCTGAGCCATGTTCCTGACAACAAGCTTAGGCAAGGGACTGGATGGCTTGGATCGCCTTCATTTCTTTGAGGTAAGGGTTGGGCGCAGACGCGGCAAGAACTCTCGATGCAATGTTTCAACTAAGAACCTAAGTGGTGCCAGACCTTCGCTGAAGGCGCACCAGACATCTGCTCATTTACTGCCTGGCATGCAAGCAAGTCGGGTCTCTCTGTCTCTGACTCCACCCGGCCTGCCGCGGGCGCTGGCCCTGGGTTGACTGGCACCACGTTGCCTCAAATGACGGTCGCGAATAGCAAGTTCATTTGCCGTCTTCTCCTCAAAGCAACTCTAGATGCTTGGTTTCTCATTTAGGACCCAAAGGATAGGGGAGCGAGGGTTGCCTGCAAACTGCGGCTTTACTGATGAGCAATGAGTTGTGGGCTACCCGTTTTCCCCCGGTTGGCTTCACTTCCAGTTGCCTTTATTGGGCGGCTTGGGCTGAGGCATGGGCGGTTGACTGTTCGTAGGGATAGGGTGAAATTGGGCTGGGACAAGGGATTGGTTCGGGGTTGGTATAAGGTGGATTTAGGGTGCGCTTAGGTTAATTTTCAGGGTGGGGTTGGGTGAAATGGCGGGCCAAGAGATTGCTTTAGGGAATGGACCAAGAGACTGGTTGAGGGTTGGTGGCTTTAGGGCTTACGTTGAAGATTGGCTTTAGCAGAACGCCCAAAAATCAAGCTCAGCTCGAGTTTCAGCTAGCAGAACCCTCCCATCTGAGGCAGGCTACAAATGGAGGCCGTGCGGTTCCACTTGCCCGCCTTTTGTGCCGCCGGTGCTTCATCCTGCAGTTTGGCTGGTGCGCCACCGCTTCGCGAATCTCTTGCAGATTCGAATCGGAACGTGTTGGCAAAAGCACCGGAATGAAACAGGTGTCATGCTCCCAGTCGAGAAATTGTAGCTACATTGCATGAACACGTGCCGACTTGTGCCTCGCTGCTGTCGTCCAAGCCAGAGCTCATGCTCCTTTCGCTTTGCGCCTGGTCCAAGCAAGGCTCTCCCTAGCTCGGATGCTTTGACTTACCCACACATCGTATACATTCTGGAAGTTATTCTACCTCTCAAACTGGAATTGAGGGACCCTCCCTGTAGTAGAACCTTTACCGGTTTTCGCTCGTATCAAGGTGAGCTCCTGACATCTGAAAGCTTGAACCCCCAGTCCAATGCTTCAACTGCTTTGCCATGGCAAATCATTGCCCCCCCAATTCTATCAATTCTACCAGTTTACCAGGGGCTGGTTGGGGATGCGACCCCTCGGCCTCCTGCTCCTGGCGCGCCAGCTGCATCCTGTCCACCAGCTCCTGCAGCTGCGGCGGCAGCTTGCCCGGACCGGCAGCAGCAGCGGCATGGTGGCTGTCCTCAAAAGAAGCGGCGAAGCAAACTGAAAAGAAACGCAACTCACAACTCACGGTTGGTGGACTTTGGTAGACTCACCTTTCGGTGGCTTGGATCGGGCGTTGAACAAAATGAACTTTGACCAAACCACCAACAACCAAGCAGTCAGCTGAATACCAGTCGGGTGGCATAGCTGACCACAGAGAAGCGGTGGAGCATGCCGTTACTGATGCGGCGCATGCCGTTCAGAAACCTCTACGCGGCAGGGTTGGTCCCCCCAACATGAATTCAAGCACCATCATTGAAACAGCCAATCAAAAACAGGCTTGGTGAGAAAAACCAATTTTGCAAGGGCCAGGATCTCATGACAATGCCAGGAAAACGACTACCAGCCCTGGCTTCACCTGTACAAAGTAACTCAGCCGGTCCAGTCAAAGAGAGCGAGAACTGCCCTGCCTATTGAAGTTGGGGCTCAGTGGCTCTGGTTGGATCACATGCCTTGGCAGCTTGGCTTCTGAACATGCGAGCGTACAAATTCACCGCTGCACTTTGCCGAGGTGCCCCAAAATATCCTCTGCTTGGCTCATGGAACAGGCAGCCCATGTGTAGACGAACTCTTCCTCACAACGCGGTGCAATTCAATAAAAACAAAACACGGCCTGGAAGGCTGCTCCAAGAAGAACCCGAATCACGAAACGAAAGCCCTGAATGTATTGAGTCCAAAGTTTGCCAGTGGCGTGCACTAAAGCAATAGAGTCAATTGGAGCTTCGGCAGCACGCATGCAGCTGCAAGCAAGGAGCGTCAATCCAAACATCTGAAAGAGCCGACGGATTGACAGAAAAGTGCTTCCAGAATTGTTTGGCATAGGTGCGCACCTCGGCTGCAAGGGCCGTCGGAATCTAAAGGGCCTCTCCGTAATCTCGCCCGGGACATGAAGTGGTCAGCTCACGGCAACACGGCGCATCTCACCAGGTGGCAGTGGCCTCTTCCTTGAGAATGTCCTGCGGCACGCGAAATACTGGGCCCCTTAAAGTTGCTTCCAGGAAACCCTTGAAAGGTGGTTTAAATGGAAAGACACAACCCGCTCAAAAGTCATTTGGAGCACCCTCGACAATATCATGCCGCTCGAACTTTTCCGGTACAGCCCCTGAACCCTTGCCCTCCTGCACCTTTGCCGCGTCCAGGGCAACCAGCTCCTGGCAACTGACACACTGCACGGAAGTTGTCAAAATTGGGGGGTCCCCTTTTGGCTGTGGGGATTTGTGGGGGTTTTCCACGGTGTCTTCGCCGAAAGCGCCAAAACGGGAACGTGAAAGCATCACGGAAACGCGAAGGCGCGAAGCCAAAACCAACCCGAAACCCACCCTAAACCAACCCAAAACCAACCCTGAACCCTAAGCCAATCCTAAACCAACCCGAAATCAGCCCCGAACCGACCCGAAACCAGCCCCAAACCAACCCGAAACCAATCCCTAAACCAACTCGAAACCAACCTGAACCAACCCTGAACCAACCCTGAACCAACCCAAAACCAACCCTAATACCCTCGCCCAACCCCCACCCAATCCTCCAGCAACCCTCCAACACGCAACCAATCGCGCACACACACACACACACGCATGCACATACGGACGCGAGGGCGACCACGAGCGTTTCGGCAGTAGCTTTTTGGGATCACCTGCCAAGTCGGCACCAGGCGCAACCAGGGTTGAAAATTCCACCCAAGGCAAGCAACAAAGTCGCCAGGCACAGATCTGTGTCCGATGCGGGCTCGGAGTGAAAAGGCCACGCGGCAAGCGCTTGTCCGTTTTCAGATGTCCGCTGAGGGCGCACGGAATCTGTCTGGGGGTCAACAAAACAAGTCCCAACCTCACGCGACCCTAAACGGGTTTCCAAGAAACGGGTTTCCAATAACCGGGTTCCAGCTTGCAAGGACAATATGCATGTAGCATCCGAAAGGGCCCGCTTGCTAGAACATGGAACCCGTTCAACAGGTTACCCAAGACCCTGCCACTGCGCGGCCACAAAGAACTGATCGATTTTCCGCCGGGCGGCGCACTGCGAAGTGCCGCTGGCAGTGCCCACGTGCTGCCACTTCAGCCAGAGCGCGGGTTCTACGAGCCAGGGTTGCATGGTAGTCTGACTTTGCCTGAGTCCGGGACACCCGACCTCTCGGACCAAATGCAGCCCTTCGGCAACACCACGCATGGAGGTAGATCATCAGCGGTACAAACAAACAATGCCGAACAAAAACACAAAGGGACAAAAAACCAAACAGACAAACAGACAGACAGACAGACAGCCAGCCAGCCAGACAGACAGACAGAAAGCAGGCAGGCAGACAGGACAGACAGACAGACAGACAGAAAGCAGGCAGGCAGACAGGACAGACAGACAGACAGACCGGCAGACCGGCAGACCGGCAGACCGGCAGACCGGCAGGCAGGCAGGCAGGCAGGCAGGCAGGCAGGCAGGCAGACAGACACAGACAGACAGAGAGATAGACAGACACAGCAATGGACACAAACACAGACACAAACAAGAAGAAGAACAACAGCAACGACAACGACGACGACGACGACAACCACAACAACAACCACAACAGCGGCAGCAGTGGCAGCAGCAGAGGCAACAACAACAACCACAACAACCACAACGACGACGACGACGCCGACGACAACGACGGCGACGGCGACGGCGACGGCCACAACAACAACAACAACAACAACAACAACAACAACAACAACAACAACAACAACAACAACAACAACAACAACAACAACAACAACAACAACAACAACAACAACAACAACAACAACAACAACGACCACGACGACGACGACGACGACGACGACGACGACGACGACGACGACGACGACGACGACGACGACGACGACGACAGCAACGACGACGACGACGACGACAACGACGACCACGACCACGACCACGACCACCACCACCACCACCACCACCACCACAACCACAACCGCAACAACAACAACAACAACAACAACAACAACAACAACAACAACAACAACAACAACAACAACAACAACGACGCAGCAACGATAGCGATATTTGGTTGATTGGTGTTCGTTGCGGTTGTTAGATGTCGGTTGTTGGATGGTGTTGGATGTGTGGTTGTTTGACGCTTCAGCGTTTTTTGTTGTTTGCGTTGCTTTCGTTCCTGTTGCTGCTGCTGCTGCTGCTGCTGGTGTTGTTGGTGTTGTTAGTGTTGTTGGTGGTGTTGTTGCTGCTGTTGCTGTTGCTGTTGCTGTTGTTGCCGTTTATTTTTGCGAGAAGCTGGCAAGAGAAGCAAGGACGGCGTGCGAACACCCGAAAGTTGATTATATTTCTTACAAGTTGTGAAGCAACACTCCAAAAGCTACAGTACCCCGCAGTTCCGTAAAGTCGGCAGCTGTCGTTTTACACGATGAGCTCCTCGCATGCCTCCGCGAAACAACAAAAGAAACACACACACACACACACGGCGCGCGCAAACACACACAAACACACACACCGCACACACGCACGCGCGCAAGCACACACACACACACACACACAAACGCGCACACACACACACACACAGACGCGCGCACACACACACACACACACACACACGCAGGCACGCGCGCGCACGCGCACACTTTTTTGAAAACTCCCAAAACAACAGCGCTTCACGGAGGCGGCCAAATAGACCTTGTATCACTTTGCAAGCACACGCGGATGATCAGCCCTCGCTCCCCCCATGGCGGTTAGCTTCGCCCTGCTCATGATGGTTCCTGGGTAGATCAGGAACTCCGCGCACACACGCGCCAAAAAAAAAAAAAAAAAAGGTTCCGAAGAGGGCAAACAACCCTAAACAGCGCACGCCTTGTAGACAAAAAGAACCGCGAAGCGAAAGAGAGGCGAGGAGGAAGAGAGGGGGGGAGAAGAAAAATGACATAAAGAGAAGGAGAGACGGAGGAAGAAGGAGAGGGATAGTGTGAGTGCTTAGGGCGTCGCATGAAGAGGAGGATGAGAAGAACCGCGTCTTGTAGAGGACGACGTTTCCCGCGCAGGGGCAAATGGAGGTACACCAGCTGCCAAGGAGGAAATAGAGTAGCAGATGACAAGCCAAACAGCGCGAGGGAACGAGGGGCGCGAGCTAGAAGGCAGACAAGGAGAGAAGACGAGGAAAAAGGCAAACAACTCGAAGACAAACAGGCAGAACCCATCCCTAAACGGGACAAGTGCCAGAAGACGGACACGCGGACAACGAAGAAGGCGAACAGCCCAAAACCAAAATGCATTCGTGGCCTCCTTGAAGATCCAATGGCACGTTGTCAAAACCACAAACCCGAACGTCACCAAACAAACATTTCACGAACTCTGAGGCCACGGAAAACGGCAGAGGCGTCCTGGGGTCACACAATGAGTACACCCGGGGGGTCCGCCAGTTGGGGTGGCACGCACTTTAATCCGGAAGGGGGACGCTGCCTATCGGAGTAGGGTGTTCGTGTTGGATGTTCGCGTGACGCGACGCTTGCTGGCTGCAGCGAGGTTTCACGCGAATGCGTGCGTGCGTGCGTGCGTGCGTGCGTGCGTGCGTGCGTGCGTGCGTGCGTGCGTGCGTGCGTGCGTGCGTGCGTGCGTGCGTGCGTGCGTGCGTGCGTGCGTGCGTGCGCGTGCGT
>CAUJNA010000710.1:105000-130000 GCA_963377175.1 Effrenium voratum | reverse complement strand
CATGTCCACTATATTGGGGGAGAAGGGAGGGTGGAGAGACTAAGGAGGGGAGGGTTCTCCCAAACAGGCATCCCAGAAGAAGGGAACAGATCCCGGCTGGTGCCTTCAACCTTGAGTGATTCCGATTGACCTGCCAAGTTGCTGCACCTGCTCCAGTAAGTCAGTCATCCTGCCCCGTGCCTGCGCTGCTAGGCACAACCTTTTTGCCAGAGACTTCCCAGGAATTGCTCTGGGCTTTTCGGAGTTCTCATGTGGTGGCTTCTGGCTAGCAAAGTCTGGTCATTTTGCAGCATGCTGGTGCATTTGCTTCAATATGTGATCCCACTGTGAAATTTCCGGAATGCGGTGCTAAAAGGCTTAAGGCCAGAAGAATCTTCAAAGTTTCACGTAGGTATTTCTGCCCAGTCCTTCAATAGCCGCAGCAGCCGCAGGAAGCGAAGTAGTCGCACCGTTTTGGCCATGCGGAAGAAGGCCACGCCAGCACTGGCTCCTCAAAGCGCTTGGGCGGGCGCCGGGAACCGAAGGCGACCAAAGAGACCAAGGCAAAGGCCAGACTCCGCAGAAGTGAGCAGGAAGTTCCAGATGTGCAGGCCCCAGTCAAGCCCTCACAGCACACAGAGCTTGGGGCGTTGCGAAGATCACGGCTCTCCACAATGCCAACTGGCTCTTTGCCAAGCAGCCCACCAGGATAATGTCAAAAAGGAACCATGTCTTGAAATAGTTCCGCGCTATTTTTGGCACGCGCATCTCCACTGTGCCTTCCTGGCAAAAGGCTGGGAAGCTTGTTGTTGCCGTGCCCATGCCAAAACAAAGCCATAAACTACATAAACATGCTATGTTAGCATGCTGTAGCTCTATGAAAACTGCCCCATGGATCTTGTGGCAAGGGTGCGTGAAAATGCCGAAGCAAAGTGGACAAGTCATGAATACATCGCAGCCGATGGATGCGCCGTCACCACAAGGCGCTGTCCCCGCAAGCCAACAAAGCAGCGCGCACCTCCAGAATCGGGTAACCGACCAGAAATGAGGCTGGTATATCCAGCAGCCAGTAGCAACTAGTGACCCAGGACATTGCATCAACCTAGGCCGTGGCGAGGAAAAGGGAGGTTAACGTTGCAGTTCGGCCTTGCAAGGTGGCCTGCTAGTGGCCACAATCAGTCAAATCATGCACTGCCACAAGCAGGATCGTGCCAGGCCGTAGCGCACCAAATTGCAAGAAGAGCCACGAACCCGGTGGTCTGCGGATTAAACGCCTCGATGGGAAGCCAGACTAAGTCGAAGCAAATCAGGAACAAGCCTCAGTGGCAATCACAAGAGTGTCATAACCAGTGAATGGGCCGGCTGCCCAGTGCTGTTTCTTCCACCACGACTTGATGAAATCAGTTAAATCTTTAGGCTATTTGTTCGTGCTAATCTTTCTGTATTGTTGCATGACCGTCTTTACAATTCTCAATTTGCGTGCGTCATTCGCACCTCGAAAGGTTCTCCGGTCCGACATATGGCCATGCTAATCTCTGTGACCAGCTTGCCCAACAGAAAGAATGAGTTAATCAAAAGTTCCCAACCCTGAGCTCCGTGCTTGGCAACGACCGCCCCAGTGAGTGCAAGGCAAACATCAAGGATTCTTCGACACCAAGGCTCCAAGAACTTCGTAGAATAGCCTCAAGATACTGTGGGGTGGCAATACCAGGCAGGAAATACAGCGACCAGGACCCTCTTGGAAGAATAGCCTTGGCATGCAGGGGTCATGCCAGTGGCGCAAAAGACGGATAAACCTCGTAGCTTTTCTCTCGTTTAGACCAACCCCCCCTACTCCCCAGATGGTGTGCCATCAATAGCAGCTCCCATCGCATGCCAGGTAAAGAAATTGGCAGGGTACCCTTTCAAGAGGCACATGGCGGTCTCTGCTTGGCAATCCATACAGTAATCCGGGCCGCTCCCAAGCAGAGTGCTGCGGCAACATGGAGGGTCTCAGCACACCCTTTCGTGCTCGCGATGCGAAGTTCACGCGGGCCTTGCTGGTGGTTCGGCCTGGCACTGCTAGCCCGCCATGGAGAATGCGCAAAAACATTGCCCTAGTCAGCTTCAACACACTTCTCTAGCTAGCATCAATTCAACCGAGTGCCTTGGGCAAAGACGTCGCAGAGATCCGGAATCTTGAGCCTTGGATGGCTTGAGCACGGCCTTGCCACGCCCAGCTTAGCACAATGGCGAAGGATGACAAGTTCTGAGACTAGTTCTTTTCTGAGGCACCGTGGTGGCGGGGGGTCATCCGATCGGCCAGGCGACTTGACACGCTCCACCGAATGCTTGGAGCTCTCTCTTTGACTTCCGCGGTGACTTGCAACGCTCTCTGGAGCGCTAGCCCGCAGCGGAAAATTGCTGCCGATTGATTTGCCTAAGTGGCCGCGCGAGAACTGCATGCCAAATAGCATCCATGTGGAACCAATGGATGCTTGAACCACGCAAAGGTCCACTGCAAAAACTCTATGCAAAAGTTTGCATCTGGAGCCAGAAACCCCTCACGAAGCCTCGACTCGTGTGCCGCCCAAGGCGCGGGATGATGCGGAGGGCTCTGGAGTTGTATTGAAATCAACCCCCCCAACCTGAAGAAGGTCAGACCCGGTCTTTGTCGGCCCAACCTCAGAGCAAACGGAACAGTATTGACAGTATGAAGCGGGTCAAGCACTCAAGCTGGCAGGGCACTACCGGGGAAATATCTGGAGATTGTCGGTCCAGCCAATCGAACGTCTGCTGACCTGTCCAAGCTTCAGAGGCGACAGGCATCAGCCACGTCCAAGCACAACACTGATGGCAAAACAGACAGTGCCCTGGAGACATGCAAGGCGAAATGCCGAAAAACCATTCCTGTCGTGCCTCCGCTTGCCACGCCAGGCAGCTGTAGGCTTCGTCGGGAATCCACCAAGCTCTGCACGGCCTTGGCTCACACATTTTGGCTGGGCTGCTCTGAAACCACCCCCGCCTCCACTGGCGGGTGCACATCTATCAACTCCATTTCCAGCGACTTGTGGCCTGCACAGCGAGAACCCCGAGAGCGCGCCACAGCGTGACCAGAAAGCCGACGCACGCAACGGCCCTCCTCCTAGAAATGCGCTTTGGTTCCCCTTCAGAACAACCAAGAAATGTGCCCTCAAAAAAACAGAGCCCAAATGCAAGGGAAACAGCTTGGCATCTGCACTAAGCTTTATAGTACCGCTCGCTTGCTTTGGTGCTGGCTGATCAACTGGAAGCCAAAGGTGCAAGAGACTTGTGATCCCAAGCCCCCTCCAAGTTGCTTTCCGAGGTTCCCCCAAGAAAAACACAAACAAAAAGGGGCCCTATTATGGCCTTGATAGGGGGTAGAGGGCCTATAAAGTGTGCCACTGAACATCGGGGTGGGAGGATGCATGCAAGCCGTGACCGCAAGAAACTGACATGTCGCATACTTCAACCGTGCCCTCAAATCAACGTCGATGCCTGTCAGCGATAGCAGTTTGTCGTCTGTTCCATCCCACGAGACGACTGGGCTGTTGTTCTCGTGGGCAGGTCCTTAGCTAGCACTGGCTGCTGGCTGGCCACTGAACAACCGCAATTCATTCATCCTGCACCAGGGTGTCTTTTTGGACGAGTTTGGCATCCCAAAACCTACACGTTTAGGGCCTCGTTCCCAAAGACGCTGCACAACCGGAAGCGCCAATCCGTGCCGAAGGTGCCCGCTTTGCGGCTTCGGCGGTTTGTCTGCTTGGGTGTCCTGCCGCGCTGGTTCCAACCTTTGAGATCGTCCAGCTCCGCCTGACGCTGCGCCCAAAAAGCGATTTGGCAGTGCGAGAGGTCTCAGCTTGCAGTTGGGGGAGTTTTTTGAAGGGAAGCCCAAAAAAAAGCAAGCGCGAGCTCATAGGAAGGGAACATGCCTGCTTTTCTTGGCCTCCATGGCCTCCTTTGCCACACAGCTTGCCAGCCGCAAAGCCACAAACCGGTTGCTTTGCAAAATCCTCTTGCCGTGCTGAGATGTCAGGTCCTTTTTGAACCTCGGGTTTCTAACATCATTTGTTCAGCCCCCTGAACCCTGACGCCCCGTTCTGGGCAACCCCCGCCAAGAGGATGGCCATCTCGTTCTGCAGCTCCTGCTTCACGGCGTCCAGCTCCTGCTGGTGCGCCAGGCCGGCCTTCCAGGTTGCGCGGGAGGCTCACGCCAAGTTGAGCTGAACACATGCCCCCAACACAAATAAGGGCCACTTGGGGCAACCCTTGGAAGGTGCTGGCACATCGTTGGCTTCCTTTGGGCGGAAGCCCTTGGGAGCTTGGGAGGAAGCCCTTTGACACCTTTTCGCACGAGGGGCAACGAAAAACAACGCCCAAAACCTGCTTGGCAAGTTTGGTTCCGCCAATATACTCAGAAGGTTCGCCATGACCCCTACCAAAACAAGTAGCAGTCCAAATCGATTGATCCATTCTGCCAGAAACATCCATACTAACCTCCTTAGCAAATGGGAATGGCCACTACAAGCTGTACCAAAAATCCTACGACTCCCTGAGAAGCGGCGAGTTGATCGACAAATCGTTCAGTTTTCTGCTTTCCGCCTCTGCCAGGAGCTGCATCACCTTGCCCTCGCGCTCCATGGCGTCGGAGAAAAGGTGCCGGAGGGCCCCCCGGGGTTTCTCCCGTGGGCCCCCGGCTGACGCTTGAGCCAGCTGAGGTGTCCGGCTTCTGATTAGCCAGCACCCTCCCAGCCCCACGTCCGCGAGTGCAAAGCAAAGACACAGCCTGCTTTTCCCGTGGCACGCAGGTTGCACAGCTCGTTGGCACCTCGAGCCGGCGAGCCCGCTTCGCGTGCGCACTCGAATGCCATCGAAGCCGCCTAAGCCGCCACGACACAGCGCCTGTGAAATCCAGATGCAACACACAACGCGCGCTACAAGCACAAGAACTCGCCCTAACATGCTGTGCGCTGCCTTGGCCTTGCCATTCTGGCGCCTGTGTGGCAGCCAAATTCTTGGGAACCGTGCGTGTCAGGAGGCGCCTCCTGATGTCCCCAAGCAAGATATAACATGTTTGTTGATGAAAGCCTACAACGAAAAAGAATAGGAAAAAAGACACGAAGCCCAACATACGATGGCGATTCCGTTCTTTGGAGTGGAAGCTCCTGGACTCACTTCTGCTTCCTAACCTCCTCGAAGTAGGCGTGTGACATTGCCTGGCCCCCCATCCCATCGAACCTCTCACAGGTCCTGATGTGTCCACTTTTTGTGGGAGTGCGCATCACCTCTTGGGCCGGTAGTGAGGAAGGCTGCTTTGGGGGTGACGTGTGAAGGCGACGACATGGAAGGAATCTATCGCACCTCCTTGGGGAGGATGCGCGCCGCTGGGTCATATCGCAGCATCTTGTCGATGAGTTCGAGGGCCTGGACAGTCGGAGCTGCCTTGTTCGACTTCTCAGGCCAGGAAGTAGGACTGAAGGGACCCCAATGTGCACAAGCCAGAAAAGCCCTGCAAAAACCACCAAACGATTCTGTCTCAGCATTGAGGCAAAGCCTGTTGTCCTAAGTAGTCTTTCCTGTTATTTGGCTACAGACGGTACGTGCGAGCCTAATCTGGCTGTTCAGAGCGGTGGGCGTGGGTTGAACCATTCACACCGCGCGTGCTGTCAACGCAAACTACACATTTATACATTACTCCGAACATTAAACAAAAAAATCATGCTGCAGGTGTCGCCTAAATTTCTGCTTTGGCCCAACTTTTGGGGCATGGTGACGGGAGGCATGCAGTATACGCCTCCGGCGTGCAGCGCTCCGCATTCTCCTGGCGCAAGGTATTTCGACTGAAAACAGAAAGTCGGAACATGGAACCGACCTTTCCCTTAGAAAAACAATTTGCCGACGGGATCCATTCCAAGACCTGCCTTGGTCTTGAAGGAGGACCACTGCTTGCGAGGTAGCTTCCTGGAAACCAAAGCCAGGCACAGGCAAGGCAAGAAGCAGAAGGAACCGATTGAAAGTCCGTCTTTGACGCGGAAAAGGCTTTTTGCCCTGTTGGACACATCTTTGAGGATTCACAAGAGGTTGAGTCAAAAGTCGGGTCAGCAGGTCACATAGCCAGATTCAGAAGGGATGCCAAGCCGCGTGCCCAAGCTAACCTTATCCGGTTGAACCAGAGTAGGCAACTGCTCCCTTCTCTTGTGAGCAAGAGTGGCCCTGTCCTGGACAAATCCGGCCAATGGCACACCACATTTTTGAGTATCCGATCCGTGCCAAGCCACCCGAGGCGCTGCTCAACCTCCAGCTCTAGCTCTAAGTCGTAGGCATCCAGGTACTCCTCAAGGAGGTCTGTGCCCAGAACCTGCCAAAAGACAAAGGCCAAAAGACTTAAAGAGAGAGAGAATGAAGTGAACGCCACAATGGGCAAACCTTTGCAGGAAGTCCACGCACATAGATACATACACAGCACACACACACACAAACACATATGCATATGTAGACCGAAACGCATACATCCAACAAAAAGATATGCGCAGCACTGTCTAAACCTATTTGAGTCAGTTGAGGCAAATATTGCCAATTTACCATCAGTTATGGCAATGGATTATGCATTGCCAGGCTGAACCATTCGTGTTGCTCTGCTGCCTTTCTGGTTGCCCCTATGGTCGAATTGAACGTGGATTCGTAACTTGAGGTGCTTGGTGGCACACAACCACAGTGTTTGATGAGTTTGAGTTGCACAATTTAAGGCAATGGCTGGCATAGCCACGGCACAACTAGACTGAATGAACTTACATGTGAAAGACCCAGCTTTGAGAGAAATAGTGTGGGACATGTGAGAGGGATTCCTGCAAAATGTGCCAAAGGCAATTGAGGGTGAGAGCGGATACCTTTGTTAGCAGCTGGCATTCATATGAGAAAACCGCCACATCTTGCTACAGAACTTATTATGCCGGTATGAGTTTTGAGTTATTTCCGCCCCTTTTCCTTACCATGAAGGTGAGAACGGCTTCTGCCCATGCATTTGCACACATTGCATCAAAGCACTTCAAAGCGCTGTAGATTGAAGACTGGACATTCTCGGGACTCTTCTCGTTGATGCGAAATTATCAAGTACAAAAACTTGTTCAAAGGGCATTCATGCGGTTTTGTACGTGTTGGACATACACGTACATAGGTCGCATCTATTAATTCGCTTATTCGCCTTTGCAATTTTGTAGAGTTGGTCCACATTGTCAGCGCCCGCAAAGAACGGCTCTTTGCGGAAGGTGATGCCGGCCAGCATGCAGCCTCCGGAAGAGGCTGCCAACTGTTTTTTTGTTTAGAAAAACTGGGATCCGACCAATCAAACCAAGGAAGGATTGATGTTGAAACCAGTCCGGATTGGGCGCAAAAAAGATGAAGTCCCTCGAATGCCTAAGCTCCACATGTCCAGCGCGTAGTCGTACAGAGTGTCCTCAGAGATCGGCCAAATCCCGGTGTTCCGAAAGACTCTTGCAGCCAGGATTCATCGACCAAGAGCTCAGGGCCCTTGTAGTGTCGAGATGCGACCCTGGAGCGCATGGTGCCATGTGCCCACACATGCCAGCCGCTCGCTCGAAACGAGGCATGATCTTTCCGACTTATTGATGTAGAAATGTAGATCTGAGCATTTTCATAGTAACCACCTAGCGAGCCTGCTCTTACCTTCCTTGCATGTGTGTAGGACCACCCTTGACCTGGCCTCACGTTGTACTCGGTAAGTGGGTGATAGAACTCAGCTAGGCCCCAGTCCTGATTGTCTGCTGACTTGCAAAGAGGGAACGCCGGCTTCAAAGGCGTTCGGAAAATAAATGCAGGATGTTTAACACCCAGAGTCTTGATTGCAGGAATGCCATGTGCATCTGAGCGTCAATAAGCCGCACCTGTTCGCGCAGCATGCAATCCAAGAAACGCCTAGAATAAGAAGTGTGAAAATTGTGAACGGCGATCCCGCCGTTGGTAGGCAGCCTTTGGTGGCTCACAGTGGAACCGGCACAATGAGCTGCGAGGCACAGGGCGCTCGACACTCGGCAGAACTAGAACTGGCAACCCCCTGATCTTCACAAACTGCCGGAGTGGCTGCAGGATGCCCACCATTTTGCAAACTGAATTTGGAGATTTCAGATGGCTGACTCCACCTTTGACCGAATTGTCCCTCATGTGCAAAGAGAAGCATGGTTGAATTTATGCCTAGTTGACTGCCCACAGTGTAGACATGCTGCAGGCAGAGGTCGGGGTTCGGATTCTGGGTGGCCACAGCAGCTATGGAAAAAGGGCCACAGCAGCCGCAGCAAGCTTTCAGCATATCTACGTCAAGCAAGCTTGAACAGAACTGCCTTACGCTTGACAAGACGCCTCCCGCTTCTCGTGGTCAATCATCACATTGTGAGGCTTCACCTGCGTGCGTGGTTTGCCCAGCGGCATTTCATCAGTCAGCATTTCAAACCACTCGAGCTTGAGCTCAGTGACTCCACCGGCATGCCTCTTTCCCAGCAATGCCATGTAAAACTAAAACGTGCCACGGCGCGTCGCGGTGCATGATGCCCTGCGAGTGGCTGTAATCCAGAGCCTGCAAGGTAGCGGGGCCACTTCGCAAAATTAGCGGAAGCTGGAAGCCAGTAATTCATGAAAGCGCACCTTTCTCTGATAAACAGACCCTCCCTCCTTCAAGACCTGGTAAAGATAGAACTTGATGTCGGAGAGGGCTAGCTTTGGATAGAGTGTCCTCAAGTCTGCCCAAATGCACCGCAGCAAGCTGCTGGCCCTTTGCCACCACCGCCCTCACGTGAACAAACAAATCAATCCGATTTGCTGGGCATCGCACAGCAACTCCCAACGCTAGTTGCATCAGGCCTATTCTTAAGTCTTAGCAGCTGTTTTCGCTATGGCAACCATGGTACTATGGCGCGTGCACGGCTTTCGCCTTCGCTGAGGCGGGTACTTCCAGTCGGTATTGTTGATGTGCTCGAAGACCAGGCAGGGTGTCTTGGTGAGCGGGTCCCGCAGCACATCGAGCAGCTTCACAACATTGGGCCCTTCGCTCACCTAGCGAGGCTTGAACTTCACAAGCCGAAGTTGGCAGGGCAAACCGGTACTGCGGAAAGACTTGCATCTCCAACATTGCAACTGCCGAGGTTTCCCTCTGACGATTCCAACTAAGTTATAACTGGCGTGAGCCGGAGGTTGTCCTGTAGGCCTGTGCAGCCCGTCAATGCTTGCTTTCTCGTCCGCTTATGTCACTCCAAGGTGCGTTCTGCAGAATCTTGATCTCACGCCTTGGGACACAGACCGGCCTTTGAATTTGGAGGCCTAAAAAATCGGCGTGAAGGCCACCATTGGGCACAAACTAGACCTGACCTTGCCATCTCCTAGAGACCCGCAACGGAAAGCCAAGGCACTTGATCTTTTTCTTCTTTACGGGCTTGAGGATCTTAATAACCTTGGCTCACACACGCCCCATGGCAAGGCTGAGCATCACAAGCTTGAGGCTAGCAGCGCACTTCTTGTTCGTGGGGCAGTGGATGCCAGTGAACACTTCACCTGAACGAGGACCCACCTTGCAACTCACTGCGTGATACAAACTCTGAACTGCCCATGGTTAACAACCGTACAGACCAAAAAGCCAGCAACTGTGTTTCGCACGGGAGAACCCACATAAGTAGTTTTCTTCCGGTCTAGTTCGATTCGTGCAGCACGCTGATCGGCCTACTTGGATTTATGCAGCAAATGGGTGGCTAGTTGGATTCATGCAGCATGTGTTCGGTTGTTTGCTTCTTAGAAGTAGCCTTGTCCCTGATGATCGTGCCGTCTACACTGCCATTGTCTCACCTTGTTACTATGCCGTGAAGCCGGTGTGCCTCGAGTATCAGTTTGCAGACGTGCATGAAGCCGTGTATGCCGTCATGAACGTACGCAATGAGACATGCATGCGTGTGTGTGTGTATGACGCTCGAAACTCCGGCCGGTTTTAGCCCGTAGGTTGAAATAAACAAGGTCTGAAGACAGTCTGGGGACATGATTTGACTTCTTGGCGCCAGGCTGTACTTGCCCCGTCCGATCTTCTGCGTCACCTCGTAGTCATCTAGCTTCCCCCACTTCACCTGCCAAAGACAAAGGAGTGGCAGACGACTACGGTGGCTTTTGAGATCGCAAGCCAAGGTACAATCAGCTTCTCATAATCCCAGAACTCTTTCTGCTTCTTGGCCAATGCATCCTGGGACGTAGGATGGTTCCGCTGCCCGTGTGATGGAATGTCCGGTTTTGCCGCCAGCCTTGCTGCCTGTCTTTGCTCATGTTTCTCAGACAATCTTATGGCACCTCGTTCAACTGCTACCTCAGTACTGCCAGCAAGGCCAAATCATGAAGTGGATTCACCCCTTTTCTGGAACCAGCGTGACGCTCAAGGGTCCTTGTAGTACCTCGGCAGGCGATCCCTGGCGAGACAGAAGAAGTGTCACCAAGCATAATTTAAATGTCCATCCCGAAACACACAACAAAAGCCTGGTTTGCTCTGTTCACCCAATTCTTGGCCACACCCCCTACACCAAAGGCAAACTCTCAACTCCAACCGCCTAAGCGTAGCAACTTGCTGGTGGCACCGTCTAGGAGTCCCCACATGCTGGTCCCGGCCTTTTGGTGGCACGCGCAGTCATCACATCATTGCGGAGACAGCCCTCGAGCTCCAAAAGGCTGCGCCAAATCTGAATCACTTGAACCAATCGCAATGGCCTCCAGGCCATCAACGCGTTGGGTGTGTCATATTTTGAGGGCCTCAAAGGAAATTACAGAACTCGACACATGCCCCATTTCGCGGGGTGCCTTTCGTGGGGTTTAAGACAAACCCCTTTCGGTTGCGTGCGCTTTCACCGGCCAAGCGGAGGGCGCCCCCGCTAAAACGGTCGCCAGGGGCAAGTGGGGCAAGCGCCTGGCGCAAGCAAACTGAAAGCATTCCGCAAGCAAACCTCAAGCTGAGGAACCAAAGCAGAGGCTCCAAACCAAGCAGTCCTTAGGGTCAGAAACTTCAGGCATGTCTTGGGGAGAGGGCCTGGAACCCATGCAAATCACAAGGGCAGTTCTTCCGCGGATATACACGCCAAAAAGTTGGGTCCTGACATGCGCTGTGCCAGATGTGCAACTGGATGAGGGCTGATTGACCAATCTTTGCCGAAAACAAGATGTGCCTGCATGAGGTGTGCAGGCTCTCTAGAGGAAAAGGCTCTTCCAACTCTTCTCTAGCTAGATTTGGCCAAGCAATCATCCATCATGCGCTGTCCCCCACCCAATCCGTTGGATGGTCAACACTCCCGCAAACCCCGCGCGGGGGGGTTGCCATAAGCATGACTGCCACGCGTCGCCAACATGCAAACGAAGCATTGGTAGGATGCGACTTGTCACCATGATTCACAAGTCTGCAGTCATTGCTTTGACCAGTGGCTCTCGGAACATTGACGGGACCCTTGTGCTTGACGTATCTTGCCTGTTCCTTGACATTCCCTGAGATCCACTGCGAAGGATTCAATGTTCCGAGATCGGGCGCTAGAGCCAGTGACAAGCCCCCGCCCTGGTGGGTGGCTTGGCCACGGCCAAACGCTAACTGCGACGAGATGGGCTCCCTGGTGAGACGACCGCTTTCCTCGCACGGCCCAATGAGCCAGACTCGACAGAGCAACGGGCGTCTGGCTGAAGTCTGTTCCCGTGCAAAACGAAAGGACGCAAACCCACATGCATGCACAAGTTCATGGGTATGCGTGTGAGTGGGTGTTTGTCACGCGAGGTGCCACACGATGTCTGCCGCGTCACAAGATGTGTGCCACAATGGGTGTGCGTGTTTGTGTGTGTTTGTGTGTCACAACGTGTGTGTGCGTGCGCTTGTTGTAAGCTCTCTGCAGCACCAGTGCGAGGTTGCCGAAGCAAGACCTTCTGGCAACAAGCCAAATACCTTCAAGCATCCGCTAAGACAAGGGGGCGGTTTCAGCTGACATGTATGAAGGCTGCAGCCATTTCGGCACAAAAGCCGGAGTCTGGCTCAGTCAGAGTCGCTGCTACTACTGCTGCTGTCACTGTCGGAGCCCATGACATCACTGTCGCTGTCGCTGTCCTTGGCATGAAAAAGCCTACGCACAAAAATGTCACAAGAACAACCTGAAAGAGACCTGGAAGACAATTTGCCTATCTTTTTGACCGTCTTTCAGCGTCATCCTTCCTTTGAAAAGGGTATGCACGCCTTGATCTGGGAGCCTTCATTGAGACACCCGGCCGCCTTCGTTGCAGCTGCCTTTGGCTTGCGTCCGGCCTGCGTGCGGACAAGGCCACTCCGAGCCGCTCAGTTGATGTGGTGCGATCGCCGCTGGGTCCATTCTTCGTCAATCCTCAAACTGACCCTCATGGTGGTTCAAGGGAGACCACCAGAACCCAAACGTAATTTCCAGAACCCTCAAAATGCAAACAATTCGAGGGACGCAGGAACTTCCGCCATCCCTCTGCTTGCCTTGGCTTTGGGCTTCGCCTTGGCCTTCGCCTTCCTGGGCTTGGCCTTGGACTTTGGCTTTCGGCTTCCCTGAGTCTTTTGGATGGACTTTTGAGCTTTGTCAAACCTCACGTCGGGCAGCGGCCAAGTGGCAACTCCAATTCTCCTGCCAAGGCACTGCTTGTACGCATCGGAGTTTTTGTACTCCTTCAACTTCTCTTCATAGTCTTCCTGCCACCATGGCCACTGCGAGTCAGTTCACCTTGATGCCCCCAACCCTAGCTGGGCATTCCCTTTGGCAAAGAAAAGGTTGGGAGATGGCCTCTATGCATGAATTGACGGATGGGAACACTCTGGTCCTCGCCAACAAATGTCCCAAGTGAGAGGCCATCCGTTGTCCTGCCTTCAGCTCTGCTGCCTTCTCCTCGAAGGGCTTCTTGTCCTCTGCGGAGCACTGACCTCGAGTGGCACTCATGCAATCTGTCAGTCACTGACACTATTGCCATCGGTTGTGGGTGGTTTATTGGGTTGGGTTGACAGGCATCCGTTTGTCATAGTCCCCTCTGTCGAGAATGTACCGGACGCTAGTGATCTCCCGCGCCACGGGTGACTCAGCCGCCCATCTCAGCGTCAAGCTCCACAGTGCACTGAGCTCCTTGGCGACTTCTTGCATGCTCTTGCCCGCAAGCGTAGGCCGCTTATCCTGAACCGAAACCAGTTGTCAAGGTGACACTGGCTGTATGATGGCTCTTCGTATGGCAGCCGTTGATCGATCCATCGATCCATGCCGATCTCCAAAACCCGCCTGCACGAAAAGCTGATACGCACCAGGGGGCATCTTTGGCGCCTTGGGGGCATCCTCCTGGCACCGACTTGCAAGGTTCCAGGATGTTCCAGGTTCCAGACTTCTCCGCTTTCCGGCGGGACCCATTTTGGATGATTTGGGGATGAACGCACTCTGGCAAGCTGGCTTGAAGCCGGGCCCAGCCATCCCACAGCAAACGATGACACCTGAGTGCGCGAGCGGCCTGGCCAAGGTATTTCTGCCGTGCCTGCTCCACACCTCGGATTCACAAAGACACGAAAGGCAAGCAAGAACTGATGGTCTGCAGGCGAGCCGCGGCTTTTCTTGCCAGCTGCGGCCTGAAGCCGGTAGTACTTCTTGCCTCAGTCTTGCGCTAGATCTCCATAGCATGGGAGAGAAACACTGCGCTAATGCGCTGCTAGTGCCCTGACACGAACTCATCTGCCAAGCTACCTTCAGCGCTCTTTCGGAATTCTGCCATGTCCTGCAAAGATGGGCTGGGCCCCAGCACATATGCTAATGTGACGGATGTGCCATTCCACCCTAAGCAACGCTGCAGGCCCCCGCCTCTTCATACCTCAGAGTATGACAAATAAATGTGCATGGGGGGAGCCACCAAGCACATACACAGCCGTTCCAGCAAGTCACTTGCAGCTATGTAGATCGAATAGCAAGCAACCCAGCCACACCAAGCCCACGTCAACTAGATGACATGATCCAAGCCGCTGCTCCATTTTCTCCTTGGCTTCATCCTTGAACTTCTTCTGCTCCTGGTACCGGCACGGGGGGCAGTCACATCGGTCCAGCATCAATCTAAACTAGCCCCTCATGTGAGAGAAGTGTGGCGGGGAGGACAAGACACAGGCAGAAAGTGCGGCGTCCACGCTGCAGTACAACCTACAAATTCAACTTGGCTGAATTGCAAGCGGTCAGCCATCACATTGCACGACGTGTGGCCACATCTGCAACTGATACTCCGCACAACGCGTGATTGCGGAGCTGACAGGGTCTCGCCAGCTTCTTTGATGTCAGAAACTAGAGTTTGCAACCCTCTCCAGGTTTTCCTCTTCTTCTCTCTATTTTTCTCTTTTCGGGGAAAAGGGGAGGGGGAATGTCGAAAATGCGAGGACCAAGCCCTCTGCCGGGTATCTCCGCTTTGAGTCACAAAATCTGATCCGCGCCTCTGCGTCCAGTGCCTTCCAGGCCTCCACCTGCTGCTGAAGTTTTCCGCCGCCTGGGATTTCCGGGCCCCGAAGTGACTCGAAGTGGGCGGCTTTTTTTGTGGGGGGAGGGGTTTTCGAGAAGTTCCTTTGGTTTCTTTGAGGGTTCCTGGGCTCCCTCGGATTTCCATTCGCCAAAACAAGCACTCTCAAAGCAAGACTTGCCCACCTCTTCTACCCTCCAGCCCACGAGCATTGTGTAACAAATGGGCTCTAGGATGCTTCACACGTTGACTCACGTTTTTTAGAATCCGTTTCCCTGATCCTTTGCTTTGCTCCTCGAAGGCGGACGCCAAGGGAGTGCCAACACATGCCCTTCGGTTGACTTTGAGGGTACTTGTCACGATAGGTGGGGGGGCAATGGCCGATTTCCCTTGTAGCTTCCATCTAAACAAAAACAATTTGTCTGATGAGAAGGTCAGGACAGTAACTGCAAACCGTCGGCCAACGCTGCAGTGGATGTTTATCTTGACTCGCCCGCTTGTCCTTTCTGGTGCCAAGGGGCCCTTGTTGGCCTTCATGAACAGCATCATGGCGGCAGGTGGCTTCTTAGGCATCGTGTCCGGCACCGGGGGGCCCTTTGGCTTCGCTTTGGCTTTGCCTTTGGGCGCTGGCCTTGTCGACCTCACTGCCGACTGATACTTCTTGTACTCCGGCGTCTTCTTGAACTCCTCTTGGCGCTTGGCTGACAGGGAAGAAAAACAAACATCCTCGAGATGTGCACAAGAAACACACCCTCACCAAATGTTGAACCACATTGCGAGTTCGCGTCTGCGATGAAAGAGCTGAAAGGAATGGTCTAGTCGGCCTCTGGACCGCCCGAACGCAGGCCAGAGAAACTGCAAGGTTGAGGTCCTCCATCTTCTCTTCGTATTCGTCCTGCTTTCCTTTTGCCTTGTCATCCCATTCCTTCCTCTCGTCTTCGGACAGTCCTGCCAAACAGCCAGCCCAGCCAAGCCGCCATCTTTGGCACACTTCCGTCAAACACCCTCTAGAGAGCTTAGGGTTGTTTAGCTCCTCGGAAGGCCTCGGCGATCTTGCTGTTCAACATCAGGCCCTGCGATAACTCGCGAATCACAGCAGAACCGGACGGAGAATCAACATGCGCCGGCTGGAGGCATCCGTACTTTGCGCTTTCCCGAGGTGCGCCTTGCTCTCTGGGAACTTCTCCGCAAACTCCCCGCGCTTCTCTTGGGAGAAAATGGCAAGGGGTGTGGGCGGCCTGGCGCCAAAGTTGGGTGCCGCCATTGGCATGTTGCTTGTCAACTTTTGCCGACCCTGAAGCTGGCAAGAACTGGTGAAGCACAAGAAGGCCAGGCTGTCTTCTTTGGCTCATCCTTGAGAAACTTGTCTTTGGCAATTGCCACTTTTCTCCTGGCCCAAATGCAGCTCTCAAATAAATAGGTACATCCCCCCGACATCTGTCAGTGAAAGCGCCTCTTCTGAACATTCTTGGTATCCCTTGCGTACTTCTTACCTTCGTCCGTCTTTAGCCACTCCTCCATCTTCTCCTACAACAGTTGGCTTGAAGCCACGAAGCTACCCCTCGCTGAGCTATTGGCAAGGACGAGCGCATGCCGACTGTCAACAAACTGCTGGAGAACCCGGACTGCTCGATGCCATAACAAAAGATATTCTGATGGCAGCGAGCCTCATACTCCTTCAATTGCGTTTCGGCCATCTCTTTGAAGCGTGCCTCGCGAAGCAAAGCACTGGAGGCAAGCCTCTCAAGCCGAGAAGCAGACCATCCTCCATGGGGCAACGTTTTATCCCTACCACCCACTAACATGGAACCTGAATGGAAGCCCAGGCAACAATCTCCTTTCAAAGGGACCCCCTGTCAGGTTCTATCTTAGCTGGGGAGGTACCGATGAGTGGTCCTAGCTCGAGCACCTTTGCCCTGCCTTCTCCTCATCTGGCAGCTCCCTGAATGCTGACGCCATCTCCGGTATCTTCTTACCAGAGCCGGCCTGAGCGGTCAACATGTGCGACTATAAAACACATGGCAAAATGAAGGTTCCGAATAAATTTAGTGAGTCCCCCATGTCGCTCCCGCATGGACCGTTCGATGTTTCGGCCGAAACAAGCCCGCCGCCTGCTCCTTCATGTAGAGCTTCAAAGCATGCCCCGGCTTTGCCGGCATGGACTCTGGCTTTGGCGGCGGCGCTGGAAGATTGGCCTTGGGCTTCCCTTTGCCGCCGCCTGGCCCATCCCTCTTCGCAACATCCTATCCAGTCAAAACCCTGTACATGCCCGCAAACTTGCTGCAAGGTGCCTTTGCCCTGCGGCTTCTTGTTCGACTTCATGAACTTCCGCATTGCGGCTTGGTAACTCTTGAAGTTCTCCGTCTCTTTAAAAGCTCGCAATTTCTCCTGGCGGCTTCCCGACTGCGCTCGGCTCAAACTTGGCTCGGAGGGCAGGCGTTTATGCTTGCTGAAAGCCCAAGGGGGTAGCAAAGACAGAGCGGAAGGCATTTGGTTGCAGCCGAGTCCTCATACTCCTGCTGCATACCCTTCGCCTTGTCTTGGTAGACTGTCTTCTCCTCGTCACTGAATGCTTTCCTCGGCTGGCAGAAAGGCGGGAGCGCCCCGGGCACGCCCACGGTGCGCTCCGGATCGCTTCGCAGGCAGTGTCTCCCTTTTGTCTGCTCGAAGGCCCAACCAGCTCTGCGAGCCTCCCAGGCCTTTCGGCCGAGGGAAAACACCGAGGCAACCCAGGCGTTCACACAACCACCTCCGCTGTCCGCGGCATGGCACGGAAGACCTGGGGGGCCAAGCATTCAAGATGCCGGCCACACGCATGGCAAATTTACGCGATGGAATGCACCAGTTTGGAGAAAGCGCTGAACTGAAACCTGTGCGAGATCTGTGATCTTGTCAAAGTGGTTTCATCACTTTTGAGACAGCATGCCTCATCAGCAGCTCGGTAGCCAGACTCCACCGCCCCGTCAATGTAACCTTGGCCAGTGAGCTTCCAAAAGTAGCAATGCCTTGTGCAAGGCCGGCCCCCCTCTTGAAACGCTCATGGAGTCATCCCGTGCTGCTCAAGCAACAAGCTTGCCTTTGGCAATGCCCTGCGCTCTCGGATCACACATCACTCAGTCTACAACCTGCGGGTGCCAGCCACGTCCCGAGACCAATGCTGAGCCCGGTCAATGTTACTTTGAATTAAAATAATCAACTCCCAAAATGTGAATATATATATATATATAGATATGTGTGTGTGTGCCCGTTCCCCCCGTCGCTCCCCCCACCTGCGCCAACACGAAATCGGCACTGGATTAAAAGAACGCCAGCCACTGTCACCAGTACAAATTGAACCAACAACCAAACAACAAACAAAGAAAGAGGCAAGCAAACCCGTATTTTGCCATTGTACGCTGGCACAAAACTAACACAACGCAATGCTCAGCACGGTTGCTGCAGCATGCAGGGAACCACGAGTGAACTTCCCAGCCCTCTGCCCCCGACATTGGCATCTCAAAGTCTCACAAGCGCCACGCAACCCATCCACTTCTGCGCAGTGTCAGAGCCCGCCCAGTGCAGTCGCCCAATCGGCCGACGCCAGGCTTCGCCGGCAGCAGTGAGCAGCCCGGGCGGCATGTGCTGCACCTTGGCCACAAGCATTGCACAAGCAATCTGTTCAACTGTACCCATCTTCCCGGCATATCTCATCAACGTCTGCCAAACCTAGGACCCAAAGCCAGGTTCCATTCGACCCTCGGCCAGCTCCTTGCCTCCAACCAAAAAAGGTGGTTGCGGGGTCGTTTTGCGGGAGGCGCAATGTTGCTGGTGCCGCCAGCCGGGTGCTGGAGGTCCCACAGCTGCTCGTGGTATCCGATGTGATTGCAGGACTGGTTCAGCCCAATGAGGTTGGAGTTTGCGCAAATGGTCGATGCCAACAAAAACTCCCGCTCGCCCGCCGTGCCTCGCGGGAAAAAGTGGCGAAAATGGGAACTGGGGCCCAAAGAATGCAAAGGTCTGAAGTGAAGGGACTCAAAAAAAAAAAAAACGAAAAAACGTCCAACCATCCGGAGGCTTTACAGGACAGGGCAGGTGTCCGCAAGCGCGCCGCCAAGGCGCTGTCCTCCGAAGAGAAGAATCCTGCGAGGACACCAGGCACTCCAGTTTTGTCAGAGTAGTCGAAGAAGATCATGGACCGCGTGAGGAGGTCGTAGGCGGGGATGTTGGCCGCTTTCGGAGAAAACGGCGGGCGCCAAAATGCGGTCTCGTAGACAAGGAAGAACTTCATGCCACCTAACGTGCGCAGATCAGCCAAAATCGCAGCCTCTCGCAAGTATGTTGGATATCTCGGTGCATGGAAACTGTGAGGTACACGAAAATCTCAAATTCGCGCTCCCAGTCCAAGGGCACCGCCCCTTGCTCGGCCAAATACGTGTCTGCAATTGCGGAGCCCGCAAGTGAGCGCCAATATGTGGTTCTACGTGGCCTACAATGGTTACACAAATTGTAGAGGCCCGCCCTTGCACCCAAAAAAATCAGTAGCCTCAGTAGCACCTCGAAAATAACACGGAACCCCAACAAGCCCCCAAATTCAGCTGGGAACTAAGTTTGTCTAGTGGCTAGCTTTCCTTTCATCAGCGGCCAACATAGGGGACCCACAAAAAATGATAGGTGTCCTTTTGGCTTCCCTTCTCACAGAGTGAAAAGGGCAAGTACTGACACACACAGAGACACACACAGAGACACACACACACACACACGCACACAGAGACACGCGTCTACCTACGATCTCTCAAATGGTGAACCCCGCCTTTTTCCGTGACCCACTTCTTGTGGAGCTCTTCGCGCTGTGGTGTGAGCCCCTGGTAGCTGAGTCGCGCCGCATCGCCGGTACCCATGGCCACCACTGCATGGGCCGGCTGCAAAGTTTTCGAACCACCTGGGCGCGTCTTTGAGGGCACCCTTTGCAGTGTCGTGACAGAACCATCAAAGACATTATTGAAACAACGTGTCAATGCAATTTCGGGAACTAGGTCTTGGGGTGCGCTTCTTCTGCTCATTCGGGCCTGGGCCGGACAGGAGGAGTTCCACATGGGAGGCCTCCACCACAATACGCCGCACCGTGGTGTTCCACAAAATGGTGGCGCCGGCGCGAGTGACGTTCTCCCGGAGCAGATCCGGCAAATGTGCCGAACCCTTGGTGAAGCGGTAGTCCTGCACGGCAGCCCGATGTTGTCTGACAAGACGCTCGACAGGGAAGGATTTTTGGTTGGCAAAAGAGGCGAGGACAGGCGTGCTTTAACTGCTGTGGTCGGATCCGAAGCAACCAGAAACGGAACCCTGCCTGCGCGCCGCCGATGAAGAAGCTGTCACTGAGACTGGGGCAGGAAGCCTCAAAGAAGAGGTAGAACAGCATGGATAGCTTCGAGATCTCTGTGGACAAGGGAATGGCGATAATCTGATTCCTCCGAGTGAATGGTGTGATACACTCGAATTGAACAAGCATTTCCCATCAGCAGAGCCACGGCAACAGAATACAATTAGACATATCTTCTAGCGATGCAGAGGCCAGAGTTGGGACCTACTGACTTGGGGATCTGTGGGCATGTTTGAGAGTGTCGTCTGTAGAACCCGGGGCTCAATGTCTGACACCCTCCGGTCAGCTGGGTATATGTGTCGTCGAACATGACTCTTTGGGGACATCATGTAAACATGTAGGCCCACAAACCATTTCGCGCTTCATTTTGTTGCGGGTGCCGTTTTTGTTGCGGGCACGGGAAACGAAAGGAAACATGCGCGACTTGAACAGCATGAACAAGCATTCTTGACGTCCTTTCAACCCTTCAAATTCTCCCCTTAAATTGCACCGCCAGGACCGAAAAGCAATTTGAGGAACCCTCAAAATGTATAGACTTTAACATGAAAGGATACGTTTAACAAATAAGCTCAAGTGATATCCCCAACAGCAGGCGGTGCTCTTTTTAGTGCTCGCACCACCCCGCAGCCCTGGTGGAATCCTGACCCTGGTGGAACCGTGGTGGAACCCTGGTGGAACCCTGGTGGAACCCTGGTGGAACCCTGGTGGAACCCTGGTGGAACCTTACCTCAGGGCCGCCCCGGACCACCCCGGAGCCTATCTGGGCTAAGACCCCAAAGCTTTCAGCTGTTGGGGAAAATGAAAAACACATTTTGATTAAAAGCCAAAAACATTGTAGGGAAAACCAGACGCTTTTGCAGGGGACAGAAAAACACACTTATACATATATATATATATATATATATATAAAAACTACTGTAGGGAAAATCAGACCAGTTGTGCAGGGGACAGAAAACCACTTTTGCATTCTTAAGAATGCACACTAACATTGTTTAAAAAAAACGGCTCAGGCGACATCCCCAACAGCACCACACCCTCCCAGAATCCGCGCGGAACGCCCCAGGACCCACCTCACCGCCGGTGTTGCTGAGGATGCCGCCTTGCAATTTTAAAAAGCAAAGCTAAGAGTGACATCGCAATCGCGCCCTGATCGGGGCCCGACGGCGCAATCGGGGCCCGATCGGGGCCCGACGGCGCAGTCGGGATCGGGGCTCGACGGTGCAATCGGGGCCCGACGGTGCAATCGGGGCCGGATCAGGGCCCGATGGTCCCGTGGCGCAACCCCAGCCATATTATAGCTCAACGCCGGTTTTCCTCAGGATGCGGCCTTACAACTGTATCTAGCAAAACTAGGCGATGCCAGCTTGGTACGGTTGACGCGGCCCAACGAAACTTTGTTGGAACCATTCCTCGAGGCTGCCCCATAGCTTTTGCAGAACCTGGCGGAAGCCTCGTGGCGCTTTTGGAACCTTACCCCGTAGCCCTCGCAGCCTCGTGGAATGCTTGGAACCCAAAGCCCACCAAGTAATACTCAGCAATGCCAAGTGTTTACTCTGCTGCACCGTGAGTCCCGCAGCAACGTGATCTGATTTGCCACAAAGCCAACATTTCGGGCCGCGCTGCCTGAGCAAGTGAGCAAGTCACAAAACAGTGAACGTGTGCTAAAAACAATTGATTTCGGTTTTGCTTAGTGTTCCGCCCATGAGAAAAAGCGATCTTCTGAGCCCTCAAAAAATCCGATGGCTTTTCAGACGGCGGGCGTACGACACACTGCTTCCCTCCAGGGCAAGCCACGGAACCTTGCAGAACATTTCTGGAACCCTTGTGGAACCTTGTGGAGCCTTGTGGAACCCTTGTGGAATCCTTGTGGGATCCTTGCGGAATTCTGTGGAACGTGAGGGGACCATCCTACAGCCCTCGCAGAACCCCTCGTGGAATCCTGAAACCCTTCATGGAGCCTTACCTCAAACCACCCCGGACCACTTCGCAGGTGGAACCCTGATGGAACGCTCGTGGGACCTTACCTCAACCTCAACCGCGGACCACCCCGCAGCCCTCGCCAAACCTGGTGGAACCCTGGTGGAACCTTGGTGAAAATTCGTAACCTACCCCGGACCACAGCCGCTGGTGGAACGAGGAACCCTGGTGGAACCCTTGTGGAACCCTCGTGGAACCCTCCTGGAACCTTCCTCAAACCACCCCGGACCACCCCGCAGCCCTCGAAGAAATTGGTGGAACCCTGGTGCAACCCTGGTACCCCGCAAGCCCTTGAAGAAATTGGTGGAAATCTGGTGGAACCCTGGTGGAACTGTGGTGGAACTGTGGAACCCTCGTGGAACCTCACCCCGAAAACTCCGCAGCCCTTGCGCACGACACACTGCCTCCCTCCAAGGCAAACCACGGAACCTTGCAGAACATTTTTGGAACGCTAGTGGAACCCTATCTGGGCTGAGACCCTAAAGCTTTCAGCTGCTGGGAGGAAAAAACATCGGGGCTACAGGTCCATCCTCTACATCAGCATCTGGACCCCGCTGAAAGGAGCCCCCCAACTACATCATTCGCTATCCCAAGCCATGCCCCGGCTTTTCCGTGGAGCGCTTGGGGGTGAAGCCGAGCCGCAAGAAGCTCACCACCTCTGAGGAGTCCAAGCCTTCGGACTTGAGCCACTCCAAGACCGTGACGTTGTCCAAGTGACCAAGGCCGCTGTTCCACGGCGCCTGAAGTCTGAACCGTCCCTTTGAACGACAGCTTCCCGCTGTCCAGTACCGAAGTGTGGGACTCCCTGTCTTTTTCGGTCAACATGCCCGTAGACATGGAAAGAAGGGGGGCGAGATGGTGGTTGGGGTTTGTCCGCGCTTTGCTTTAGCGGTCTTCCTTGTGGTGTTCAGCTGGGAACAAGACATGGCGCACTTCCCTAGCTTTTGTGAGGAACTCCAGGAGAAATCTTGCTTAAGCTTGAAGCAACGAGCAGTGGGTCGCCACTGCCCTTGCCTGTTCTGGAACAACGCTGGCGAGAGCATAAAGGAATTCGTGCCAATCTCGGCCACAAATTTTCGTCAATAACGTGACAAATTAATAGGGACCAGTGCAAATCTGCAAAACCTTTTATGGGACCTCTCTTGGCAACTCCTCCGTTCAGGGCCGCCCTCATGATTGATTTTCCACCCCAAAGGCTTTGAGGATCCTCAAAATTTCAACCTTCGACCTCTCCCAGCCTCAACCCCGACCTGGGCTGCCATGAGCCGCAGCCGGCGCACCACCTCAATGTTTGGTTTTCCGGCTGGGGCGGATTCCAAGGGAAAGCCGAAAGATTGGGGGAACCCAAGAAAAAAATGACGACTTTCTGGGGGAGGGGGGAGGGAAACGGAAAGGGGGTTGGAGCTAGAGGGAAGCCAAGGGGAATCCACATTTTGTTTGAGCGGATCTAGACCGCTTCCCACGCCTCCAGCTGCTTTTCCGACGGCACTGGGGCCACTTGCGTACACCCAGGCTGGCTGTGTGCTGGCCAGGCGTCCGCTTGCGGCACACACTCCTAGCCGAACAGCTGAGGTTCATAAGCTTCCCAAGCATGGAAGCCGACAGGGAGGTGTTGGAACCCCCATCACTTTTTGGAGGGGCGCCAACCTCACACGATTGGACAAACCCCCCTGGCCAATGGGCCAACGGGACCCCCCGAAGCCATCGCTTCAAAAGTAGAAACTGGGCCGGAGAAAAAGAAAAACAACGATCCAAGTCCACGCTTACAACCACACTTTCTAGTTTTTGTCGTTTCAATTTCCAACTGTTTGTTTTTCAAAAAACACCCCTGACAAGTAAAGGCTTATGTTTGGAGTTGGCGCAACTCAAGCGAAATAAGCGGAGAGGCTGAGAAAACAATCCTTTACGTTTTCTGCGTATCTTCACCGGGACGTGATGAGCGTCTCTCTTCGCAGTCCCTCTCCTTGCCATCATCATCAAGGAACTTTGCTGGCCCCAAAGGCGAACTAAGATTGTAGTACCTGCGCGGCAGCTTGCTGAGAGCCGCGCCCGCAACTCCTCTCTCTCTCTCTCTCTCTCCCTACCTCCCCACCTACCTACCTGCCTGCATCTGTCTCTCTAATTCTTCTTCCCATGAAAAACTGCCCCAAATAATAAAACCCCCCAGCCGACCCCACAAATTGCCAATACTTATTTCAAATTTCCCAACACCAAACCAATACTAAACTCTGCCCACCCTCGTCTGACTCAAAAGTTGTGTTCTGAGCGTTTTTTCCTCAAACCAAAGGGTTGGTCTCACAACCAGGGTTTACCTTTAGATATATGTTTAACCAAAGAAAAGGTGCTGTAAAAGCTCTTACTCGGAAATTGCATGTTGAACGCTTTTTCAGCAAATCAAAGGGGCTTGATGCCAGCACTAAATCACGCTCTCCATCCCCATCTCTCCAAGTCTCTCTCTATCCCTCTGTCGCTCGGTCTCTCTACCTCCCCATCAAACCTCATGCGCCTGTTCCAGAGAAGCGGAGCGCGTAAGCGTCTGGACGGGCTTGCGAAGTCCGAGCGATCAAGAAGGTAGGGAAATACACATCAGCGCGACAGGCACAGAGACCACTTTCAGATTTGTGCAATCTACCCATGGGTCCGGAACGCGCTAGGAATCCATGCCCCAATTAAAAGCGATTAAAACCGATGAAACAGTCCAAGCACTGCTTGCCCGTTGGCCATGACCCACGCATCAAGCTCCTGGGTCTGGCTTTTCGTGACCCATGGCGGCATTGAAGGCGCCTAACCGCGACCATAGCAACGGCAACATCAACCACATCTGCACTGAAACGACCCAGCATAAAGTCAAGAACATCTGCAGCATCAATGGTCAACTGCTGACGCTTTGCGTACCGCAATGTGGACGAAGGCGGCGAAGCTTGGAAGGCAGGTCAGGGCATTTTAGAAGTGACAGGCCCAATCGAAAAGTGGTGGCAGCGGTTGGTCCAGCTGAACCAGACTTGGGGCAGTCCCAGAGAATGGAAAGGCAGCGCACCTGCGCTGCCAGGCAGGGTCTGGTCGTTCGCAAGCAAAGCAACTCGACAAAGCCACTGTAGATGTTTGCGAGTGTCTGTGAACTGACTGAAATCTGACAAGCCGCCCCCTCCGCATAGCATCGAGAGACGGGAGGGTTTGGGGCATGAGCCCAAACAG
>CAUJNA010000710.1:70000-100000 GCA_963377175.1 Effrenium voratum | reverse complement strand
CTTCTTTGAAAGAAGGCCTCGCACCGGAACCCTTAGTGCCTTGGCTTCTTCGACATACTCCTGAAGGCCAGGCCATGCTACTCATGGAAGCGCATGCAGTCGAAGGCAGCCGCATGGCAAGAGAACACCGGCAAGCTGAGTGTGTACCAAAACTGGTCAAAATGGGCACCTAAACAAATTGTGGCTTTCCTGTTTGGGTTCCCATTTAAAAAAACACCCCCAAAAAGCGTACCCTCAATTACACCAGCATAGACAGAGCCCAAATAGCATGACGGATTTGACCTGAATGTCTTATGTTTAAACAGCTGGGATCGTGATGATACAGCACTCGCAAATCACCAAGCGCTGCATGTGAGCAAAGGCCTCGTCATAACGATTTCACCATTCTCGCGTTTCTGGTAGCTTTGCCTTTGTTTCACAAACCTGGGCTGTCCTTGGGTTCCCTGCTAAAAGTTTAACTTTCAGTGGGTTAAATGGAAACTGCTCTAAATCAAAAAAGGCTAAAAGCTTAAGAGGCACCTTTGCCCGAAGGGGCCCGCCAACTGGCGCGCAAACCAAAGTTAAAGCCTGGTGGTCCTCACCAAACACCACACGTGCGTACACAACATCGCACTGATTTCCACAGCACCATGCCGATTCCGACAGAATCATGATGATACCACAGCAACGAACCCGCGTGGCCCGAGCTCGCAAAACAGGCTGCACCTCCATAGAAGTAAGAACGCCTTATAGCTTTCAGCTACTTGTATCTCAGGCAAAGAGATAAAACCCACATGCACACGCGCCTGCCACTTAGGAAGCTCCATGTAGGCTTTGACCTCTTCCTGCCATTTCTTTCTGGCTTCCTTCTGCTTCTCATCATACACGCTCTTCATGTCCTGGACCAATGGGCCACACAGAGCTCAAGGAGCTCAAGGAGCTCAAGGAGCTCAAGGAGCTCAACACATGCCTCTCTAAATCAGTCACCTGGGTAAAAGCAACACGCTACCTCCGGCGTAGCCAAAAGCATGCCAAATCACAGGCCAAGTTGAGTCCTTGTCAAGCTTGCCCCACTCGGCCTTGAATGCAGCTACCTGGAGGGCAAACGGACACACTGCCCTTATCTGCTTAAAGCAATCGTGCGTGGTAATCGTCAAGCCTCATCCTTCGCCTCCTGCTTGCTCTTCTTCTTCTTGGGCTCGCCCGCCTCCTCCACCGATGCTTTCCTGCGCTCAAGCTCGCTCGGCTGGGCCGCGGGGCCGTTCATTCCTGGCCTCTTCTCGCCCACGAAAATGGAGAAAGGATTCCTGGGAGGCTCCGCAGGTGCGTCGTTGAGGAACTTCAGGGTCATGACCTCAGCACCGCTCGAACCTATCGGACAGGCAGTCCATGCTAAACTGCCTGCTCGTCCAATCTTGCATGGCTTCCGCCCGTAAGTTGCAGACTTTCATGGCCTCGGTCATCATCTCCCTCTTTATCTTCTCCTCCGTCTTCTTAAACTCCTACAGGTCCACACTCCGTTTCAACTCGTTTGCGCCTCGTTTGCATCTTCACCATCTTCACCTAAAACGTGCCGAGTCTGACTGCAAGGGGCCGCTCCCCCGTGCAAAAACGGAAGGTGACCATCTGCACAGCGCGCAAAGCGTTTGCCCCGAGTTTGGCGCTCCATGTCTGAATTGCACAGCACCAGGCGTCAGCCTTATAAAAAGGCGTCGCTCAAGATTAAGGACCCAGCCAACTGCAGACGTTGCTTTTACGCAGAAAATGCAGGGAATGGGGGCGGGGGGGAGGGGGGGAGGGGGGGAGGGGAGGGAGAGCGCTGTTTTTGAGCCACACGCTGCCAGTAGAAAATCGGGCCTTGAAAGTGGTGCCTTCCTTGAAGTCTTTCACCTCCTCGTTGTACTTCTGCTTCAACTCTGCCTCCTTCTCTTTATATTTCTGCTTCCTAAGTGATGCAGGGAGCGAGTCCATCCCTTCTAAAACATAAACATGCTTAGACCGCTATTTGCCTAACTTTTTGTGGGTCTCCCTTTTAAGGGGCCAGGGTCAGGTTGCTCAACCACATTTTGCAACCAACCCTAGCCTGTAGGGAGCGACCAGCATGGCTCCTAAGTCCGTACTCTCGACATGTTTCATAGACCCTGAGGAAGAGCTCAAAGGATTGGTGTAAACGGAAGCCTCCGGCTTCCGCAAGGCAGTTTCAGAACCCCAACAAATCCGACCACTTTCAGGGAGCCAGGAAGAACCTCAGGTTCCGCCACTCGCATGTGAAAAGCCTGGCCGAGGAACGCCTCCTCGTCCATTTCCTCGAACTTGTTCTTCACAAACTTCATGCCCTTGCCTGGCACTGCAGCAAACAAATGTTGAGGTTCGGTGCTGGATGAGAGCCATTTCCACTGATATACATCCACAAAGGGAAGCGAGTTGAATTCAAGACATCCTCACGAACGGGCGCAATGTGAAGCAGCAACATGCATTTGAAATGGGAGGAAGCGAGGCGCAGAAACGCAGGGTGGTGCAGTGCGTGTTTTCAGTGCCTAAACACATCCAATTTGCAAAAAGCTCTGGAACGTGTGGGATTGGGAGCTGCCCGCAGCTATGCGAACATTGTTGGGAATTTCAGGCAGGGCATTGAGGAACGCCCCATCTCATGTCTCGGCCGCTGCACAGAGTGCGTTTTGCAACCGGGTTGGCCGCAGCGGACCCTCGAATGTGAAGCTCAGAACCCGTCGGCTACCGGGCTCTCAATGTCTGATCCGCCATTGGCTCGTTCTTCTGGCTTTCCGCGTCCAAGTATATATGTCGCACAAGCATCTAAATTGAATCCTTTTGTTGCAGATGGGTCTGCACTTCCTCTTGCTTGGTGAACAGCCAAGGGGCAAAAGAAGACGAAGAAGAGACTTGAAGGTACTGACCCTTTGTGTAACTCCCAGCCTTCGCCTTTGCCAGCCGGCACCTCCTCCTTAATGTCTTCCCGGAAGAGGGCATACACCTGGTGCAAGAGACGAATACGCAAAGAATCGCTGGCCACATGAAACGCCGGCTTCGCAGGCTCGCCATGTTGGCCAAGTCGCACTCTTCGGCTTCTTCGGCATCGTGTTGAGGTTCACGAGGCGGTTTTCCTGGGGTGGAGAGGACACGAGGCCGGATCAAAACAACAAGCTCAAAGGCAACGGAACAAATACCTGCGTACATGGCGGGCGAAAAATGAAATGCCAACTGAACGTTCAGTCTTCATATCCTGCTCGTGGCTAATATTGAATGCATCACTCATAGCTTTCCTCAGAATGCCCAAACTGCCAATCAAAAAAATACCCCTACCCTTGAGCAGTGGGAAAACGTTCTGGGAGGAAAGGCCATACGCAGTCGTAATGATGAGACTGCGCAAGTGAGACATTCATGCATTGGGGTTTTACATGGTTGATAAATACATCACGTTACAAACTACACCCCCCGTGCCCGAATGTGAAACAGGAGGACAAATGAAAGGGATGAAACAACCAAAGAAACCCGATCGGCATGAAGTCCTTTTGCAGTACACAAGCACTTGGATTCGAGCAACCGGCAGTTAAGGTCTTCCGCCTCCACTGACCGTCGCTCTCGCGAGGCGTGCTCATGCACTGTACATTGATCCTCGGCCAACATGGATTGAGAAGTATAATGAATATTGAATTTGAAATGTAAATGGATGTCAGCCGAAGATTGAAAAGATTGTTGAAGAGATCGCTCATTCATCGCCAATCCCAATTGCGGGAGCTCTTCCACGGGCGCTGATCATCAG
The DNA here is from genome assembly GCA_963377175.1 of Effrenium voratum. Taxonomy (NCBI): domain Eukaryota; class Dinophyceae; order Suessiales; family Symbiodiniaceae; genus Effrenium; species Effrenium voratum. The sequence continues at coordinate 96,240 of CAUJNA010000710.1, read as the reverse complement.
ACCACCACGAGTCCCAGGATTGGCCCCAGCTTCCCCAGTACGACTGGCTCCATTGACGATCTTGCCATTGGCCACCGGTCTCCCGGAGCTGCGGAATGGGCTTGCGCGTCACACCGACAACTGCAGGGAGCGGGGTGGCTCGTCCAGGGATCTCGATGCCGGGGATCTCCTCTTCGACGAAGCAAAGCAACTCAACCAATACCATTTCGGGGTCTCCCACAGACGAGAAATCCCGGGTCCAGCCCATCACGGGGTAGCGGTCGCTCTTGTCAAGGCTTCCATACAATGCAGCAAATTGTTCTGGTTCCAGAAATCTGCCACCATGCACCACATACACGTCCTTCGGATCAACCTCCTGCACGTCCTCCGTTGGCGGCACCAGCGTTAGCCGTGCGTGATATTTCGGCACAGCAACGCTTCCTTGGATCATTTCCTTGGTTCTCCCGAAACTCGGAATAATACATCGTGCCACCTTCTCGATAAACCCGAGGGCGGACGGCGTCAGGTCTCCCCGCGCGGCAGTGTAGGCGTAGAAGGGGTCATTGATCAGCCTCTCGTACAACGTGGTGTACTCCTTGTTGCGAAGAACTGCTTTCTTGGCGATGTCCTTCATGATCCCGAGGCCCCCTCTTGCGCTTCGATCCCCTCGCGCATCCTTCCGCTGCGTCAAGATCTGAGTCTCAACCTGGTCCATGGAAAGCGGCACGCCCAAGCTGTTGGCCATCTCCTGCAATCGGACGACCCTGGCTATTTTCTTGATATCGGGCATGCGCTCCATGAGACGGTCACACTGGAAACAGTTGATGGTGCCGACCGGGATGAGGATTTTGCAGCGCAGGCACTCAACGTCGGGGATGTGCATGACCTCCGCGAAGCGCCAGTTGGTCGACTTCTGCTTGTTGGGATCCAAGTCCTGCCACAAACCACTCCGGCCTCGGGTTTCCCCGGGCTGCTGCGTCACAGCTCGGGCCCAGTTTCTGTAGAGGCCATAGCGGGCGGTCTCGAATTCAAGCGCGACCTGCTCTTCCTTCGGGAGGTTCTCGTCGTAAACGCCCCTGACCTTCGTCACATTGCCAATGCGGTGGGGCCGCGTCATGTCGCGGCACGCCGTCGGGGCCCACTGTTTGTAATAGAGCTTACACTCCTTCTCTGCCTTCGCCATGAACGACTCCAGCACTGGGGTCCCGACAACGCCCTTCTGGGTCTCTTCCCGATACTTCTTGATGCTGTCCTGGTAATTCCGTCTGACGCTGACATACATCCGGTTAGACCAGATAAACTTTGCACATTCAGCGTCATAGGCGTAAATGAGGACCTTGTTCGTGATCCAATCCTCCGTCACCAGGGCTTCCCCGTCTCCGGGTGCGTACAGCCGACATCCCAATTGGATCAACATCTCCACATCGACGGCGATGTTGACGGGTCGGTCAGCACGCGCACCCCCCGCCTTCCGGCCATGCCTGTCCCAAGGAGGCACTACCGTTAGGTAGGCGTGACCACGCGAGGATTGCCGGTCTCCCATTCCGCCCGGAAAGATGCCCATGTAGATGATGTCAAAGAAATTCTGCATGTTGCACGTGTGGTAGGCGATTTTGGGCAGCGCCTTTCGGCGTGCGTCCGAGAAATCTTTGCAGAAGCCCGGTCGCACACCCTTCTTTGCGTGCTCAATGGTGTAATTGACATCCATTGCAATGGGATCTCGTCAAAGCCGCTGGCCTCGGTCACCCAATCGTTGTGGCCGGTGAACGCGTGAATGCGTAGCGGCATGAAACTGAGCCCGTTCCATTGCTGCCCGGCCGGCGCGTACTCGACATAGACCTCGAACCGATTCGATGCGGACGTGGCCTGAAGAAGAGTGTATTGGGTGCAGTTCCAGTCATATCGTCGTTGGATCCATTTGGCGACGGCTGCGTAGTCGAAGGAGTTGTCCTTGAGATTGATCTCAGGGATGGATCGCGTCGCATGTTCGTGGGCATGTCCGCGAACCAAATACGACACCTTCTTGCTCAAGAACGTCCTTCTGCCATAGTTCTGGATCTGGGGAATCTTGATTCCTGAGCATTTGATCCACTCCCTCTTGGGTTCAGCAGCCTGGCCACGCGTCTCCCCAAACTTTCCAGCAGCTTTGGAAACTGCCTTCGCCTTGGGGATGATCTCCGGGCCACGGATCTCTCCGGGCTGAGTCTTGCTGGTCCCAGCCACGGACGCCTGATCGCTGGATGAGGCAGCCTGCATTGGCATTGCCTTTGATTTCACCTTTGGTGTCGCAGCACTGAGAGCTGCAGTCATTTTGTTATGACTTTTCCGCTTGGAAGTGAGGATGAGCTTGATTTGGCCGTCCTCACCAATGTCATTCGGATCCACTGCGGCAACCTCAACGGCCTGGCCTTTCGGCCGGCTGACCTTAGGCTGAGAGCCAGGGGGCAGGTCGAAGCTGATCAGGTCCTCCTCATCCGAAGAAGAAGACCAATCGATCACATCGTTGAGGCCGCTGACGGTCGCCGCGTGAATGTCGGGTTGCATCATCTGTAAGATCTTTGCTTCCTCCTTGACGGTGTCAAGGGGGTAGAGGGGGTTTGCCTCCTTTTCAGTCTCCAGGAAAATCTCGCGCTTCGGCTCTTGCGCGGCGATTTCGTTGATCGCCTCCAACTCCCTCTCACGGACCTCATTGTCGAAAGGGTCCTCAGGGTTCTTTGCAATTGCCGGACCGCCAGTTTCCTGGGGTGTAGCGCCAACGATCGGGATGGATGTGTCAATGTTCATGTATTCCCTTTCGAGGCGGTACCAATTCATCGCCATTTCGAAGCGGTTGATTTGGCCAATGCAGTACCCGAGCTTGGCGGCGGCCACATAATAATTGATGTAGTGCTTCCTGTTCCGCTCGGTGTCCTCGGTGTGGATACGGTCAGCTCGAGACGTGTTGGATATGAGAGTCTGGGGGTCGAGGACGGTGATTCCCGCGGAACCATGCAACAAATGAGCATGCCCGTCCATCTGAGTCTTGTAAGATTCACTCAGCCCATACGTCTCATAGTCCCTCGGCACGATGAGGACGACCTGGACGACGTCTTCCCGAAAAGCAATGTGGCGTAGCCGATCACGGACAGTCATCACCGCTCGGGCATTCCTTTCGATGATGTCCATTGCAGCCTTCCGCTTTGCCTCGGAATCAGTGGCCCAGCCCGCTAGGGCGGCGGGGTTGTCGATGTAACCGTTACGACCGACAGCGTCATTCCCGGACCACGAGATCACGATGACGTACGGCCTGGGCTCAGGCCTTTCGGCGAGCTTTAGCATTGCCCGCTCAGCAGCGTCAAGAGATTCTGCTAGTCCTTTGCCCCATGTCATTTCGGACCAGACCTCGTGCTTGTGCCCAAAGAGCGTCCGCATATTCTCCTTGAGGATGGTGCCAACATCTGTCTTTGCTCCATCTTTGACCAACGCATTGAAGGAGTCGCCGAAAAACAGATAGTTGACCGCGGGTTTCCCCGGGCAGAAGAGGATATCGAAAGCCTCAGCCGGAGCCTCTTTGAGAATTCCCGCAGTCCCTGTCAACGATGACATGGCATTCTTGGCGAGAGCCAGCGCATCGGTACGTTCACTCATCTTGGCAAGGTCGACACCGGAGTTCACGTCCTTGACGATGATTGATTGAGTTGCCGCATCACGGAACATGTCTGACCAAGCCTCTCGGTTGGCGACGCGCAGCTCGTCGGGAATGACCTCGGCCTTCACCTTCCCATCGTGCAGGATGTAGTCCGAGCCGTAGTCAACTCGAGCAAGCGGCACATCTTTGTAGTGCCTCTCGGAGAATGCCGAGCGTACCGTCTTCAAGGCCTTCTCCACGGGCAGTGCTTCAGCCATGGTCGCGACAAGTATACGTGTTTCAGCAACCTTCTCTCGAACCGACACTGCATAAGCAAAAGCCTTGTGAATCAAGTCAGTCATGATGTATGTGTAGGATTCAGTATTCTTGAGATTCTGTCCCCTACCTTCAGCATGTTGGACAGTGCAAGAACATACTCTTCCATCAAGGTAATTGTGGAGGCAATGCATGTTGGTCTTAACAGTCCATGGTTTCTTCATAGGAACCCCATCGGTAGTTTTGACACCAACAGCACAACCATCAAACTTAACAGGAGTCATGTTGTTTCGAATAACGAACTTGTCAACGGCCTTATCGTCCCAATAAGTGCAACTCCTGGGCCATTCAATAGCAATCAACGGTTTGGCAAATTCCATTGAGTTCACGAGGTCAATGAAGGCAGACCAAATTCTTTTGTAAATGGATCGATGTCGCTTCACCTTCTCTTTCGCCGTGTCATGATTCATGTTAATATGAGACCAAGCAGTTCCGCCAGTGCAAGGGATACTTGCCCATAGTAAAACAGGAATAGAACCCTTGTTGCCGATAGAGCGGATATGCTTCACCTCGTCAACGACACGCTTACGAGTAGCATGGGAAAGAATATCATCGTCCTGGGTAATCCGAATCACGTGGCAGCCAAAAGCGGGTCGGCGCGAAGTATCACCAAGCTTGGAATCGTGTGAACACCAAACTTCAACCAGAATACGATTAGGGGAACCCCCCGTATTCCTGGCCTCGGATTTCTCCAGGCGTGGCGACACAGCAGCCGGCATACCTGGAACATCCATTTTGCTAGCAATATTCATGAGTTTGAGCCCTCCCTGCCACTTCTCAGCATTTGTGAAAGGCTTCGTCAGAATATCTGCTGCCTGAAGTTCGGTGGACACGTGTGTAAGCTTGTAGTGTTTCCGCCTGAATTGCTCCGCTAGCCAAGCAAGATTAACACGTTGGGTCTTGTCGGTATGGCGAAAGGCCGGAGATCTACCACTTTCAAGAAAACGGAAAGTGGCCTGGCTGTCCTCGAGAAAAATGCCTTCGAAAGAACCATTGTTGAGAAGAGTCACACCCTCGCTACCAACACGTTCATCCCCAACATACTCAAAGTCGGTAAGGTTGTCCCTGATCTCTTTGGCCTCGATTTCGAGATCGGCCTCGCCGGCCCCCCGCATGAAGAAATACGTCTTGCCTATCCATGCGGAGTCGGCTTGGCGTTCTGGATCATTTGGGCAAATTCGGGAAACTTTGAGATTGATGTTGCCATCGCTGAAGAGTTGAACCGTGTGTCTGGTGCTGGACAAGGCCTCGGTTCTAACCGGGCAGTCGTCGTCCGATGGAACAAACAACTGGGTTCTTCTTTTATTGTGGACTCTGACTATATATCCATTGACCGTGTCGTTGATCCAATAATCGGAAGTTCTTGATGGGGTGAGAGTGCATGTTGGGTTTTCTGTACCACCCCCCGCCGACTGTATGATCTCCCAGAGGCAGGAAGACGGAAGTCCAACAGCACGCAATGCCACATTAGCTGCAATCACCTCGGCTTCCGTGGACGACATCGCAGTGGAAGTCTGCTTTTTGGAAAATGCAGTCAGAGGATAGAAGGTATTAGGGCCAATCAATGCAAGAAAACACCCTGATGTACTGCGGGAGTCATGTTCGCCAGCATGATCCGAGTCCGCAAACAACCATAGTCGGGTTCGTGATGAGGGGTCACCAACGAAACCGTGCATCTTCCGATCGACTGTGGTATGGATATAGCACATTAACCGGAAGAGCGCCTGGTCGCAGTCGACGGACCACTTGGTAACGCGAGAAGCCAGTCCCTGGGTCGCTCTCAAGAGATCAAAACGGCCATCCGGACCTTCATGAGGATTTTGGAGGCGATGGGTTGAAGAATACCCTTCTTCTCCGTATCGTCTTTGGTGGGTCTTGCAATGCGGTCATCCTGAAATGGAGTGGAAACCTTCTTGAACTGAACATTGCCCCCCGCAAGCTCAACATACCTGTCAAGGCATTGTTTAAGGAATCCGGTCATGTCATAGGTAACCAGCGTGACGGGCTTGTCCATGCAAGGTTGGTGCTGAAACAGTTCATCGATATACGAAAAACCTTTGGCTCGATTGGCTTTCTTGGCGGACGTCTTGTCCCTGAGCTTCTTCACGGCCGCAGCCGCTAGGCGGGCATTTCCAACGTTTTCATGAAAGAAATACGTGGTCCCAACCCAAAGAAAAGGAACAGTCTGAATCTGATCATCGTCTTCATCGAAATGCCAATACTGCTGAGCAGCACCATCTTTATCAAAACATGGACTGCACTCTGTGTACCGCGTCCCGCCCAACCCAATTTCTTTGGCAACACCGTTAGGCGTGCGGCGAAATTTGCGCCTTGGCTGCTCGTGTTGACAAACAACCACGCCATGTTCTGGATAGTGTTCCCAGTAATCCTGAGTTCGGCGAGCTGCGGCTGCATTCTTGTCGGATGGATCCTCCAGGTCATGATTGAAAACATGAGCGAAAGGATGATGTTCAGGCGAAAGTTGAACCTTCTCCGTGACAACATGTTCACATCCGAGGTACCTACCAACAGCCGAAGGTGGGTCCATGTCAATCTTGGAAGAAATGAGTTCCCAACCTTTTGCAACATTCTGAACCGGTCCCGACATCTTGAAGTCGTCGACGTACACTGCGAGCAGGAGTCGAAGTTTCGGATGCCAGAAAACTGAAGGCCAGGCTCCAGGGTAAACAAGACGGAAACCAAGGGACAAGAGAATGTCTTCACAGTGCTTCTCCCATAGACCCCCCGAATCCGGGTGGCCGTAAAGAGCAAGAATGAGCTGCACACTGGATCGCTATACTTTGAGGCCCAACCTTTCGGCCAGCGATACTTTGGGAGGCGTACCCATGTCTTGATTCCCTTGTATAATGCCTGCGTATATGCCTGTCGCCCATCGGATTGTTGGGTGCAGTTACCAGGCATAGCTCCATAAGCATCGATGGCTTTGGCAGCTTCCATGGTGGAAGGGGCCGATCCAAGTTCAGCGAATAAAGCTTGCTCAGCATTTTCGTCTTTTACGTTGTTCCCCTGAAACACAGTCCTTCCCTTAAACTTGCGAAGAGGGTTTCCCTTTTGAAGTTCACTCCCTTTCTCAACACAGATTTCAAAGATTTTGCCAACATGGACCTTTTCACTTCTCCCCTTAGCTTCTTTGACCACCTGCGACCACTCACGCACAGTGTTGTAATCCCATGCGCCCTTGCTCTCAAGGTTGTGCCACTCCACGTCAATAGACTTTTGAGCATCAGCATTGCTTTCAATCTCCTTCCGCCCCACCGGTCTAGCAACCATAGCATGAATAACGGGGTGAAGGTGAGCTTGAAGAACTTTGCAACGATGTTGACCAATTTCGGGATTCGCAGAAAGTGCAGGCAAAACTACAACATCCAGCACGTCCTCAACGGTCTCCTCTTTAGAGCGGTTCCCAACGCAAGGTGCAACAGGCATAAGAGGAATGCTTGAAAATTCATCTTCCAATCCAGAAGTGGTCGCCGGCCTAGCTTTGGAAGAAGAAGCTTCCGGGTCCTCGGAGACGGGCTCATCGGGGAAAGCCTTGCGAGCCTTCTCTCGCTCATCCTTAATAATGGCAAGTCTCCTTTGCTTTGTTGACATTGTTTTCCAAAGAAAAGGTGGAATACTGTCGGGCTTACTCGATCCTGAATACCTTCGCGCTTTCACACCCCCCGCATCGTAATGAGCACCCCCATCTTTGGGAACAAAGGTGTCCTTGCTGGTCTTCAAATCGATGACTTTGACCATTTCTTCCGACGCGGGTCCCTTTTCGGGGGCATCTTTGATCAGCTTTCCGAGGTTTTCAGCGAGTTCCTGATCATCGATGTCATCCTGGCCTGGCATCTCTGCCGGCAAATCCTCCTTCAAGAGCGGCGCATCCAATGCAGCTGGATCGGGCGTTTCAGGAGCGTATTCAAGCCCCGGCATTACGCCATTCATGTGCAACAAGTGCCGTTCGACCATTGGAAAAGAGAATTCACCATCCGGACATTTGATCTGATTTACTCTCAAAGGAGCAATAGGTTGATCATAGTCCTTCTCCATCAAATCTCGCAAAGGAACAACGAGAAATTCGTGACGCCAAAGAAAGTCAGGATGGATGGGATACCCCAGAAATATTCCAGCCCTGGAAGTAGGTTCAAGCTTCAAAGGCTTGTTGGGTCGATTCCTCGGGCCAGTCCAAAAGTTGACTTGACAACCAAAGGGCAAATATGGTCCGGGAAAATCTTCTCCAAAACGTACCTTCCATGGTGAATGATAATCTGGGTGGTCCGTGATGTTATGCGCCATGCAATAGTGTTTGGCCGCATGTGGCCAATACGAATGATGCAAACCAGCTTGTTCCAGGTTGGTCCTCGTGCCCTCGATAATCGCCCTGACGTTCCTCTCAGCAATAGCATTAGTTTTGGAAATGTAGTTTGTACTTTGAACATGCTTCCATTCCAATTGATCCGCCGCTTTCACAAGTTCAGGAGCCCGATCACTGTAAAACACGTTCACGGTTTCCCCGGTGCGGACAAAGTGCTTGAATGCCATCACACACTGATGAGAGGTTTTCCGTGCTGCTGGGTAAACATAACGGAAATCAGTGGCAACATCTCGAACCACAAGTGCAACTCTAGATTGATCAATGCCGATTTCACGATCATCTGATGTGATAAGATGGTCCGCCGTAAGGTGATCACCAAACTTCTTGGCCTCGACTTGAGTGGAACCTCCCTTTTGTTTTGATGGATATTTGTACATCTTCGCCCTGTTACAAGTCTCGCAAAAGGGGTTCTTGGGAGTGTGACACATCAAGTGCTGGAGTGAGGTCGCCTCATCACGCAAAGCTGCTTCACCGCGTTCGCGAGGGGCGTCCTTCAAAATAGGCTTAGACACGAAATCGGAAGCGATGACCTTAGGCGCATCTTCGGAGGGAATGTCATGGCACTCTTCAATGACCTCACCTTCCGGTTGGCTAATGGTGTCCTCAAGCAAGAAATCATCGTTCCCCAATTCATCCCCATCATCCTCATTGGTCACAAGCACCTCTTCAACAGCTTCTGGTTCCTCGTCAATGACTAGAACTTCATCCTCAATTTCAATGGGAGCTGATGGTAATGATGTAACCTTTGGAATGCTCTGTGACAAAGCTGGAACAGCATTTTGAGTTGCTGGGGGAATGAATGGAACATTGTCTTTGACCTCGAGCTTGATACGTGAACCATCCGGAAGTCGGAAATAAGGTCTGCTGTGGGCTCTCCAAACGAAATCATATCCGTCCCTGAGGCATCTCATACCCACGGATAACACGGATGGAGCCTTGTCAAGAACATATGGCCGAACAACACTATCGGTCTGTTGGATCTTGACCCTGGCCTGCTTGGTACCGATAATATTCCCATTGGCTGTGGAAAATTTCAGAGGTTGAGACGATTCGTAAATACACCCCACCTCCGCATCGGTTCCCGACAGCAAATCCTGAGAAGCTCCTGTATCCGCGATCCACGGAATGTGAGAAGAATCCATTGTCATACGAGCAACAGCAGCTTTCCCCTTTTTGGGGGAGGTCTCGGGCTTCTCTGGCTCGGCCGTTAGGCCTGCGGGGATGCAGGAATCACAGCCGAAATCAGAGTCGCATTGAAATTTGCAAGGAGTCTTCGTGCCTTTGAGCAAATCCTTCATCATAGCTTCATGCATGGTGCCGATAAGAGTTGCGTCAGAAACAGCTCTCTCATCGAACTTCGGAACATAATCAACAGGAAACTCGTGTGCAAACCTTCTCGACGAGGCAGTGTAGGGCCAAAGCTCGCCGTCAGTCTCATAGTTCGAAATAGATGGGTAATCAGAGAATTGCACGCACTTCTTGATACATGGCATACTCTGGAAAACATCGTGAGTCACACTAGGCAGGCAAGGATGCGAGGCGACCGAATCGAGGGTCGCGGCGCACACCATCGCCTGGAGGAGGCACACCGCAGCATTGCTGCCTTTTGACGATCGCGGAGACTTGAGGGACTGAGAACCCTTCGAGTCTTTCGAATCTTGAGAAGAAGGCCTGCTTCCCTTCTTCTTCTTTTTCTCTCTCGGCGATGTCTTGGGGGTGTCTCCACTAGTGGTCTTCTCGGCCTTTGGGGCTGGAGCTGCCTTGGAAGTTGCGGGGTGCTGCCATGGGCAATCTTTCCCTCTCTCACATCTGTTCGCTTTGAAGAACTTGCACACCTGGGGCTTCGAACCAGGAGGACTCTGCGAACGATACTTCCTTGGCGTCTGGGATCTAGATCCGCCCTTCTTGCCTTTCCCCTTACCTTTCGGTGCCTTAACATGTTCGAATCGGCAGTCTGAACCATAGGTGCACTGGCCAGTTTGAAATTTCACACATACACCCTTGGGGATTCCAGGAACTGCAGGGTTGTTCGATGGAGTCCTGCCACGTCCAGTTGTGTTGCTTGACATAGCATCCCGCATGTGAACAAGCCTCTTGCGCTCCAAATAATTCCTCGATGCGTCAATCAGGAATTTATAGGAGTGCTTTTCCGTCCCTTCCTCAGCCCGCTCATACTCATTGAGATCATGACTGAGAGGCCGAAACTTTCGAATCTGGCGGTGGAACAGCGCTTCAAGGGTCTTCTCATTCTGCTCATTGCCCATTCCAGCGATGACCGTGTCCCATCTTGTCATGAAGTTCTTGAGGTCCTCGTTGATGAGCTGGACAGAGAGCAAGTCCTCAAAGTCGTAAATTGCACCATGTTTGATGTTCGTGCTGAAGTGCTTGTGAACCATCAAAAGAATTTGGCGCCCCCTCGCGTAGCGTTTCTCCTTTGCTTCTTGTTCTTTGAAAATGTCGACTTGCCGCGCGAGGTCGCCCTCCAAGATATTCGTCAACGCCGATGCCAGCTTTGCATCAAGATGGACAAACATTCCTGAATCACGAAGGACTTCAACAGTTTGACCTGGGATCCAAGTTGCCTCAATCCACTCAAATGCCTTTTCGGGTTGGTCGGAAGTAGCAACAACAGCATCCCTAACTTTGATCCTCCAATTACGGTACTGTTCGGGCTTCGGGAATCGGGGAATCTGAATTCTGTCACCCTCCTTTACACGAACGCGTTCCGCTGTCGGATCGCTCGAATTACCTAAGTGCTTCAGTAGCTTTCGTCGAAAGGATTCATCCGATGCAGTAGAAGTTGATGACGAAGATGACGAGGGAGAAGATGATGGATCTCGTCGCCGGCGTCGGCTACGGTCCTTCTTCTTTTTCTTCTTCTTCTTCTTTTTCTTGTCCTTGTCATTTCCACCATCACCATCATCGCAAGGCCAACCGTCTCCGGTAGCAGCATCGTCCACGGCCCCGGCGGGAACGGATCCGTCTTTGCCGTAGGGGTCGCTCCCGACCTTCGTCCAACTGTGCGAGGAAGCATTCGAAAGTCCGGGTGGAGATGCAGCCAAAGGAACGGTCGGGATAGCCAAGGGGGTAGCTGGTGCCTGCTGAACGGGAGGCGCAGGGGCTGGAGCAGGTTGAGCAGGCGGTTGCTGTTGATTCTGCATCATCTGCTCGACCATAGCCCTTAGCTCCCTGATCTGCTTCTCCTGCTCGCTGATCGTGTTCATGGCGTTTTGGTACTTCATCTCGGCTTCTCTTTCCGATTTCATGGTGTTCACACGCTGCTCCGCATTCATTTGAATCTCGCGTCTCATGGCCTCCGATTGGCTTTGAAGTCCGGCAATAATCTCACCATGCCTTGCCTCCGCCATCTGGGCGACCATGGGACCGGTGTCCTGATTCACGAACTGGTTGAATTGGGCATTGTTCTGGGTAGCGTTGATCTGCTGATAGTTCGTCACGTCCTGGTTCATCGTCATCGAAGGATCGAGGTGGACGTTTGCAACATGTTGGTTGAACTGATTCATGGACTGTGGCATAGGGTTTCCCCTTGCGAGATCGGTCTGGGGGTCGTACATGACGATGTCACCATGCCGATGCCGATCTGATCCAGCAGGTGAAGGAGATCGAGCACCAGACCTCCCAGTCCTCCCACGGTCACTCCGAGATCGAAGTGATTCGGGGCCCTGACTGCTCAGTGCCTGTCCCTTCCTGATGAGCTCCCTGGCCACTTGGGAGTTTGCTCGACTAGTCGGTTCATATTGCGAGGCGTCTTCATCGCCTGCGGGCTCATCAGGTGTGGGACGCACCTCGGCATGGGGTAGTCCAGGGTCGCCATCCATGGCGCACAACTCTGTACAAAGAGCCGCTTACGGCTGATAACCTATAGAACAGGTTAAACAACCGGGAAGGGTCACAAATGAACCCTGTACTCAGCGCGCTTTTTCCTTGAGCCATACGCAGTCGTAATGATGAGACTGCGCAAGTGAGACATTCATGCATTGGGGTTTTACATGGTTGATAAATACATCACGTTACAAACTACAGAAAGCGTTCCATGAGCTGTGACTGTGTTTGGTGCTCCTGCCAGTGTCTAACAAGGACCAGCCTTGTTCTTTACCACCACGCGCTTCTGCAGGAACTTGACGTATGACTGGGCAAGGCAGTCGTATGGCGAAAGCGTGTGATGGGATTCGCGTTGATTTGCTTTTCCCATTGACTCTTGGCAAAGACTCGGTGACTCTCCAGTGACCCCTTCGCTTTCAGGTCCGGTGCCCAGCCTTCTGGCGCTTGAACTCCACCATTTTCCTCGGCGCCCAAAGCGCGCTTGTGGCGCTTCTCTTCGTGAAATAGCTTCTAGCTGTTGGGTTAGCTAGTCAAATGTCCCCGAAATGGCACACAAAACGCAACGCGTGCTTCGAAGCGATTCTCACTTCATCCAGTTGACTCATGTGCAAGGACAGGTGTTGACTCATGTCCTATCTGTTAACTTCATCCAGGTGCTGATTCATATTCTCCGTGGTTTGCTGTTTTGGGGCGGAAGGGTCTCACTTGCAGGATGTGGGTGTCTCTCAAAATAGGGGCGGCCCCATGCCTGGCTTTCCGTTGGCCCCTTGAACATTCCCAAACAAAGGGCACCCTCAACAAAAGGCATACCCATGTCGCCTGATATCTCTCTCTCTCTCTCTCAAATTTGTTTTATGGTGCAAGCCCCCAAATTCAGCCAGCTCACTTGCGGAACTCTTCCTTCAGAGCATTCGCCTGAACTCATGCTGGAAAGCTCTCATGCTTAACAACCTGAACATATTGTTTGAACAACCTCCTGTTGGCCATCCTTTACATATTTTTCAGGAATTGGACAGGGCCAGGCCTCCTTCTCAAAGGGTGCGCGCTCTTCCGGCGGGGTGTTCTTCCATTTCTCGCCCAGGGCCTTGCCTCAAGTCGCGCGTATGGGGCAACTGCACAGGCCCCTTGCCCCGAAACCTTCGGAAAAGCATGCAGCCTGGACCACTATACACGAACCAGCCCCGTGCCAAACCAAAGAACCTCTGGCCACCTTAAGCGCCCATGGCGCCCCCGAAAGTGGCAAGCGGCTCAACTCCCCAGCACTAGCGCCCTTCTTCTCCTGTCCCACGCAAAGCCGAGCAAGCTGAACCAGCTGACGTATGCACTTGACGCCAGACAAGTAGTGAATACCACATCCAAGGCAAACATCGTCGGTCCTCCTGCACCTGCTTCATGTACTTGTTCTTGAAAAGGTTGAAAGCGTTGGCTGGCTTCGGCGGTGCCTCCTTGAAAGCTGGGGCCCTCACTCAGCTTGGTGCCAGCAGCCTACTGTTGGGCATAACACGGGCGCGGTTCAAAGTAGTTGCTTCCGTTCTGCGTCAGCCACCTTCGCATTGCACGTCGATTCTTGCACTCCGGAGGCTCTGTCAAATCAAAAGGTTGGGCATGGCATTAATTCCTGGAAGTCCGCTGCCACTCCACAACTGCATAAACTCCAAACTACGGACCCTAAACCCTCATGGCCCTACGTCGTGGCTGCAATGGTCTGATGACATCCTAAGAAATCATGACACTACAACACAACAAATAGTCATCGTCTTTCATGCAGTTGAGTTGATACTGCCATCTCATGATAACTTTTCAAATATGCTAGCGTTGCTTCCAGCGTTCCTCCCTTCAATGCTCGCGTCAATCCCCGTTCCTTGTATGTAGTGCGTTGCAGCTTGTTCAGCGCATGTCTGCCGTCCATCTTGGCCTTCTTGGTCTGGAACTCCTGGGGCACAAGGTGTCAGAGTGAAACACCCAACTGCTGGGTCATCTTCATGGCAAAAGGCCGCACAAACAGTATCCATCAAGACGCTCAGGCTGCACAGTTGCTTCTTGACGCTTGGGCGTTTTGAGCAGCCCATTCTCGATTCAGGCGCAGTCTCTTGCACTTGCGGCCGCCTTCCAGTCATCGGTCATCTTGTACTCGGCAAACTTCACCTGAAACCTGAGGGGTCGCACATGAGTCGCACAACCGGATCAGGACGCAATGCCTGCGTCCTGCTTCAGCAAACGCTCTTTCAAGGGCAATGAGCAATGTGGCGGCTCTCTTTATTCAAACAACAGTCGTGCTGAACCCTCCTGAGTTCGCAGAAACAAAGTGCAGAATGCATGGCATGGGAGCAATGCGTGACATGCGCGCACTTGGGCACCATTTATGCAGCAGCATAGGGTCCAAAACAAAACAGCCCCATTCAGCAGAAGGCAGCCTGCCAGATGGTTTGGCCAGGTGGCTCCTCTTTCTGCTTTTGCGCAACTTCCTGATACTCGGCCTTCTTGGCCTCTGACAGCCTGAGTCAAATCTTGGCGCAACCTCCTCCCGCTCCGGCACAGCTGGGCACTAGACGCATTCCACTCCTCGGAAATCCTTTTGCCGATGTCGCCCATGCCGCCGCCAGCAGCCATCACTGCCTGACACGAGTGCTGGTCTTTTCTCATAGTGTTAATTTTGGCACCAACACTTTCGGTCCTCCTTTACGCGATCACGCGCTTCATCTGAGTAAAGACCGTAGCCCGATTTAGGCCTCGGGGCATGATGCAGCAGGTTCTGCCAGATCTGCCAACAATGGTCGCAAAGCCCGTAGTTGTCCACCTTTTGAGCCAGTGTGTTCCAGGGTGACCCATTCCGTCCGCCTCTTTGGCGCTTTCTTTGACTCAGCTTTGAGGAATTTCTTCTTCTCCTTCCGATCCTTGTAGTCCTCAAGTGGGGCAGCCTACAAATGCTGCATGGCTTTGACGTATCACCTTGAGAAACGTAGCGACCAGTACAAGTACCATGACAACTGACGAATGAAGTGGCCTTCCAAATGTGATGTTGTTTTAGTCCGAGCTCAGGCAGTCCTGCTTTTCGATGCAGAACTCCTTGTAGGAGTCTGTCTTTCTGTAAGCGTCCCATTTTGGCCGCCAAATCTCCATCTCTGCATCGTACCTGTCAGGGGGCCCGTCAAGCCTCGCGCGGGAAAGCGCACAAAGCTGCCTTTCCAGCGCAGGGTCAGGCTCGCAGGCTCATGGTTCTTTCGGTGGAAACTCCAATTGAAAAGACTGGGCGATATTAAAAGAAACAAGACCTTCACTGCAATCGGAACAGGAAGACCTTCACCGCAAGGCAACAAATCAGATGTTAATATGCGTTGGCTCCATGGCCGAAGGCTGAGGCAGCTGCTCCTTCTGCAAGCGGTCTTTCTCCTCTTGAGGAGCCTTGGTATGCTCAACTTGCATGTCTTTCTCCAAACAGCTCCGCCTGCAAGTTGGCACTTAGTACCCCCCCAGCCTCCCAGCCTTCCAGCCCCCTCAGCACTCGAGCCCCCCGCCTCCTCCCAAACCTTGTTGAGCGCTTCCATCATGGCCTTGAGGTCCTTGGTCAGCTCAGGCCTCGGGGAAAAACGCGTGAGCGAAGTTGACGCGGCCCTGTGCTGGCTCTGTGCGGGCTCAGCTTGCTGCAACACGGGGTCTCCGGATGGGAACCAGAAATTGCAATGGTTTCCCTTTCAGGTGCCTCCTTTCTTTGCCCCGCTCGCTCCGGCCATCGAACCCTCTCGGTGGGCCCGCCTCTCCTGCTTGATCCTCTCCCGTTCTGGAGCTTGAACCTCAGCTGCTTGCAACCGGTTGGGGGTGCTGGCTGGTCCTTGCTAATCCGCAAATGGCAAACTGTGGCAACATTGTGGTTATGAATGGGGATGCCCCAACCGCTGGTTTGACAGTGCCAACACTTGAGACAGCCAATTTCTGTGTGTTCTGCATGCGGTGTACCGGCCCAAGTCGCAGTAAGTGCACTGGGCAGCCCCACTCGCGACTTTGGGGTCTGTGGTCTGGGAGGGGCATTCAGATCCTGTGCAGCTGCGCAGCCAGCTTGCTCAGCAAAACGCGACTGGCTGACTCCCAAAGCTGCCAGCTCCCGCAGCTTTGGGAACACACCCCTCATACTCCTTACATTCTTTGTGGACATGCCTCTGGACCCCGAAATCTCCTTTGGCCGACCTCTCTTCTTCTTCTCTGGCGGGGCTGTGCCGTTGGTCGCCTGAAGTGCCGCACCCAATCCACTCTGCCCAAGGTCCAACCCCACTCTTACCATTCGCCTCAGGTGCTGCGCTCTCCTGGCCCTCCTGGCGCTCCTGGCCGCCCTCCTGGCCCTCCTGGCCCTCCTGACCCTCCTGGCCCTCCTGGCCCTCCTGACCCTCCTGGCCCTCCTGGCCCTCCTGGCCCTCCTGGCCCTCCTGACACTCCATCCTTAGTGAGATGGCTGCCAAACCTTCGGACCCCCGGGTGCACAGTGCAACGCGATGAGGCCATGAGCTATGCTATGCCCTACCCCAGGGCATCGGCGGCACAGTCTCATCCCCGTCCATGCCGAACCTCAGACGTTGGACAGGTGAGGCACCCACAGCGCGGCATTCAGAACTCAGACCAAGCGGCCCCCGGAAGCTAAACAAACCCGACGGGATCTAACTGAGCCATAAATTGCACATCGGCGCGTGCGCAGTGATCCATCAAATCTGCACTCACCGCCCGGGAAAGCAACTCCGTCATTCCCCTCCCACGTCTCTCGACTCAATGAATGCTCACAGCAAACCAGGCGTAGCGCACCTCTGCGCAGAGTATGGCTCTACTTTGCCCTTGCTGCCCGTCTGCTGAAAAAACTCCAACTCCAGTTTGAGCCCGGTCGAGGCGCGTGCGGATTGCCTGGTCCTGCTTGCAGATTGTATCATGGCTTGGGTGGGCGAACCACAGGCTGCCTTGCCAGGTCAGGTCAAATAAATAATGCTGTGCATGCAAGTGAATGCTCATGCGTGCCCGCCTGCGTACGAGAAGCCACCATCGTTAACCAAAGAACATCGGCACGCAAAAATAGCTACTTGCAAAGAAACAATTATGCAAATGTATATCACAGACGTGTAAGTGCGGAGGGAGAAAGATGTATGTATGTGTGGTTGTGCATGTGGAGATATACACATATATATATATATGTGTGTGTGTGTACGTATGTATGTATGTATGTACGTACGTACGTACGTACGTATGTATGTATGTGTGTGTGTGTGCGTGTGTCTGTCATGCAAAGGCTGCCATTGGCAAAGCAGGGTTTGAGAATGTTTAGGCCTCCAACGTGAGATGGTCACACTCAAAACTGCGGCCCTGGATCCAGGCTGGAGGCACTTCTGCGCGAATTTCAGGAAGCCTTCCAAGTCCGAACTTTCAGCTGCCTGGCGACATGTCGAAAGCCAGGCATGGAGCCCCCCAAAACAAAAACAAGTCACGTGCGCGAGGGAGAGAAGGGGAGAGCGAGAGAGAGAGAGAGAGAGAGAGGGAGAGAGAACGGGGAAAAAACAAAGCGGCTTTTGCGTCGCGCAAACTGATGAGACTTCGCCCTTTCCGGGCAGTAGTTTGGTTGAGCCCTTTTATCTCAACCTAGCCCAGGACGCGCTTTGTTCAAGCGCATCCAAGTGGCACGGCTGTGCCCTGTCTCTGTGCAACTTGCAGTTCTGCAAGCCGATCCAAGGGCGGAGCAAATGCCCCCGGGGCTGTACCAGATTTTTCTGGCACTTCCAGGGCATGCAAATGTGGTGGAGGACCTTGGGAGGGATAAGTCCGTTGCAAGCATCTTGCAGAACTCGGCGTTGCGTCTCCATTCTGACTTCAGGCTTGGTCTATCTGGGGCTTGCAAGGCTGACCAGTCACCCCTCAAAGCCAAGGTCGCGAAAAAAAAGAGGAGCTCAAACCAGACACTCTGGCGTTGCACAATTCAAAGCGGTGCTGACAGGAGTTGAGCTAGCTTCAGCTGAAAGGTGAAAAGTTGAGTGGAAACACTACAAAAATGGTTGCAACACGCGAGGCCCAAACTATTGCATCTGCAACGGTGCTGGCCGGAGGGTCTGATGAGGTTCCACAAAGCTTCTGGTGGCGCTGGTGGCAGCGTATCTGCCGCATCCCACTGAAACGAAAGGCTCAGCCAGCATGCACAACACCCTGGATCTGCACTTGGCTCACAAAGGGGATGCTCTTCGCGCTCAACTTGAACCAGCGTACGCGCTCCTTGCAGGGCCGGGTTGCAGGGTTTCTTATTCAGCCACTTGACGTGTTCGCGTTCGCTCGCTCCGGCCTTGGTACGACAGGACAGGTTGCTCCGGGCAGACGACCACAGAAGCTCCCAGGTGCAGCCATTCAAAGAGCCTGGGACTTTGCGGACCATGCAGTTTGAGCTCCAAGAAACACATGCCGCGAACTCAAGGCCCTATATGCCCTATCTTTGTAGGCACCCTATGTCCAACATGTGCCAATTGGCACCACCTAGCCCCGAGTTCCCTATACCATGGCGGCAAGGCTGCAACCAGAGCACTGAAAATCTCCACGCAAGCGCTGCCCTCGTGAACGCTGGCCACCGGCTCCTAAGTGAGAGAAGAGAAAGATATTCGTTCACCTTGTGCATTTGTCATGTGCGATTTTGGCCTGTCGGGAGCTCCTTTCCTTAATGTACCCCGAAGTCTTTCCCCCTTCAGCCCAGGCTGCGCTGAAGTTGATGCCGCTCACGTGGATGCTGTGGATGGGCAGGAACCAGGTCATAGATTCGCCTCTCGCTCACGGTGTTTTTTTCTCGCTTAGACGAACGCTGGCTTAGCATGCCCAAAGAAAAAGAAAGGCTTCATAACAGAACCCTCTCTGGTTTCCGAAGCCTGGCTGCAGCTCCAATTTCAGCACGTTTCGCGCCACCTCCTCCTGCCCCCTGTGTGGCCCGTGCGGGTGGTAGGGCGGCCTCCTGAGCCACGACCCAGTCTTGTCATGTCCGGGGCAGTGCTTCTTGGCACCTCCCAAGTGCCATTCAAGCACTTGAGTTTAAAACCGGAGAGAAAAGGAAGAAGCGCAGCCATGCATGAAGGCTCTGATCTGCTGCAGGGTTACTTCAAGCAAAAGCGACCGGACTTGCAGCCGAAGCATCCATCCAAGGCTGCTGGGGATCAAATTGAGCCAGCACCCGAGAAACGGCATGTGGCGCCGATGCTCTTCACACCTGAGCCGGTGCCAGGGGGTGAAAGGCATGAAGTCAACCTGCGCCATGAACACTGGACCTCGTAAAGTCTCCATTAAAACAATGGAGCATGCGTTCAATGGCCGGATTCTGTTTAAGGAGCCCTGTGAGCAGCTCCTTGAACTTGAACCCCGAGGCCGAAGCCCAATCAAACAGCCCGCCGAGCGGCTGAACCTGCCACTTGGACTCCAAATACTTGAAAATATCAGGCGTCCACTGTCCTGCGGAGGCCTCGTTCAAGCCCCGTGCCCCACAATGCACTGAACTCCACTTGGCACTGCCGGCCTGCGCCTGGGCCCACATCTGATCCACCACAAAGGCCAGGCCTACGCTCTCCGCATGGTAGCCTGGAGGCGAGTTCGTCGATGCCGCGGGATGCAAACGTACTGCGGGAGGCGTAACCTTTCCGTGTGCCACAAAAATTGCCTTGCGAGGAACCCTTACTAAAGCCTTCTTGCCAGCCAGCAGCCCCACCCAAGTGGGGACCGTGCATGAGACTTGGTATGGTCTCATGAGAACGCCGGCAAACGAGCAAACAAACTGAGCGTTGCGCGGATCTCTTGGAAGCGCTCCTCATTGAAGCCCCCAAAGGTCACGTGCTCCTGGCACGCATCCCGACCGCCCAAGCCGCCCGCTTCACAATGTTCAAAGCGGTGGCTGGCCTTCAAAGGGAAACCCAGGAAACTAACCTTTGAAACCCTTTTTGGGGCCCAAATATGTGAGAAACCCCACAAGAGTCACCGAGTCGCTGAACGCGCCTGGAGCAAATCTGCGAAGTTCTGGTGCGGGTTCTGCTCCTCGGGTTGAGTGCTGGCTGCGCGTCAATCAAGGTATAGTCTATCGTGTCTTGCATATCGATACCATCCTGCCAGGAGATGATCATCTTCGCCAATTCAAAATCTCCAATATCCTTGGCAATCGCAGGCTCACCCAAAAGAATCCAGGCTTGAGAAGGGAAGCCCTCTTTGCTTCAGGGTTCCCGCTTCAACCTGTGGCGCGCTGGCACGCTAGCATGAGCACAGAAAGAGAAACGAAACAGCCAGCTCGCCGAGACGCGTTGCTGGCCAGCGGCAGCAACTCCTCTAGCAGCCGTGAATTCAGCGTCCAAGCCTCCCGGAGGCTCTGCTCCGGGTCTGCCAGCAGGGCATCTGAGCAGGGCTGAGTTCCCAAAAGGCAGCAACGCCTGAAGGCTAAGAGCCGATGGGGAACAGGGAGGTCCGGACCACCAAAAAAACGTGTCCATTTATCCCAGTCGACTCTGTGCGCATATTCCGCGACAGGCCAAATACACGTCAACATGTTGAGGCCATAGGTTTGACATGAACGAGCGTCACTGAACATAGACCTTGAAGCCCTGATTGCTTCTACCATCTCTGTCCGGGAAAGCTCGTCGAGCTCAAATGACGTGCACCCCATCCCCAATCCCCCCACCGCCACCAACACCCCCCTACCCCCCACCTTTCGTATGGTGGTTGGCTACGACTCTTAGATCATCCACCTCCTCTCCACGGCTTTCCGGCTTTCCGGCTTTCCGGTCCGGGCTTCCCGGCGAAGGCACGCACTTCGCAGGCTGTTGCCCACGTCCGGGAAGCGATGCGCCACCTCCAGCATGGCCTCGAGAAGTCCGCGAGTCCGATCGCAGGCCCATGGGTTTGCATCCGGGCGTCAAAACTGTGGTTTTCCTTTTGCTTGCCGCAAAAGGGGGCACTTCGGGGACCCAGTGACTGGCTTCTGGTCGGTGTTCTCACTTGACCCAAAAGGCACTAAAGGGAAGTCCCCTGGGCACGGGAAAACCAAAGGAACCGACGAAAGTCTCTAATTTGGAGAAGCACCTATCTGGTGCTTCCCCTCAAACCGTGTCAAACCTTGTAGGCGGGCTTCAGCTTGTATGTAAGTTCGAGAGAGGATTTAGAAGTGAAGTCTGCATTTCCAGTGACTTTCTGTTTCACCCTCTGCCAGGGCTGGGCCCACCTGCTAGGAGATGTTTCAACTTCAAACAAGTATTGTCGGCATTGCCGGGTATTGCCTCAAAGTCCTCCTTTTGATTTCCCTCTCACAGAGGCCATGCTTGTTTCAACACCCGACCCATTCGCCGCCCAGTGGCGTATACGTCGCGTGGGGTGGCAGCACCGTTTTGCAAAAGGTCCTCGCAGACTTGGCTGCACTCCTGGAGGCCAAGCCATGAATTGGCCTTTGCCGTCCTCTCTCTCCCTCTCTAAGACTCTAAGGAAAACAGCCACGGGCAGGCAACGCACTGCCCTCGCATAAGCATCGGCCTGTCTGCTGACGCCACTCCACTGGTTTTTAAGTCTTCCTCGCACCCCCCCCCCCCCCGAACAAGCAGGAGCAGTCCAGCACCCCATAGCGCTCGGCCATCAGTGACGACTCCGTTGCAACCACCAAGTTCGAGGGCATGCGCCCAGAGTACAAGAACCTGCCAATGCCAAGGATGTGCAAATCAACGTGCCCTCAACCCCCCGCCCCCCGAAAGCAGTCCCCCGAAATCAGTGCCAGGTGCCAAATTGATGTGCGGGATTCTGGCAGCTATTCTTCGTGACTCTGATTCTAACCCTTTGAAGCCATTCATTCCCCTAGCTTTTAGAAAGCGATGAAATCTGAATTGGGTGAGCGGACATTCACAAGCTGAATTCGTTCTGGATCCCCAGAACGAGCCTTCAGGTGTGAATTCGCTTAGCCGTTTCTGAATGCTTCATGCTCTATGCAGTCTATGCCCATGTTTCAGCAGCCCTTCGGGCCATGGGACCACTAAGCGCACCCCGCCCGCCTCAAGAAGCCCTCCACAGCTGCCACTGAGAAGTTGGGCACCTCCCACCTAGCTCAAAGGCATCAGAAAATAGCCCGAGGCTTGTTTAGCCACTCTGAGCCTTGAGCATCCAATGAATCCTATGCCCTAAGCCCAAGCCTGCCTTTGAGCCTCTCATTCAACGGGAGACGAGGAGAGGGGAAAGGGAGCGGAAGCAAGCGTCGGCTTGTCCTGCCTTAGGCCCTGCATCACCTGCTCAGCCAGCGCCGGCGACCAGGCCTCATGCTCAGGGAAAGGTTGACTGAATTTGACAACTGCAGTAGATGCCAGGGTTGAAGCTACAAGTGCCAACAGCCGCCAAGGCACGCTGAGAAAGGCGGAGTAAACACGGAACTCTGCTTTTGCGGAGCCATTGCTTACCACCACCTCGGATGTGCCCATCATGACGTCAGCTCGCAGCTCTCTCATAGTCACAGGGCTTTAGCGCAGCCGTGGGCGCAAGCTGCAGATCACCCTCTTGGTTGAAGCACTTCCTCGGCAGGCTGAGACATCTAGCTCAAGCCCGCTTGTCCGAGCGCTTGTCCGAGCAAAGAAGTTCAACTTGACAAACTATTTTCTTTGGGTGGCTTTCGAGGGTAAGCTCGCAGGGTACCCGAGGGTACCCTCGTAGGCTTGCTTGAAAGGATCAAGAGGACACCCCCTTCTCGGGGTCCAAAAAGCCCCCGCCCCCGGGCATCTGGAGGCAAGTTGGCCGTTGGCCTGTGCGCAGACTCTGGCTGAGATTCTCCATAGCCCTGGTCACCAGAGAGGAGCAGTCCATGGCGCCAAATGAACCCACTAGATCTGCACTAACCAACGCTCGGTGAAAACGTCCGGACACGCTGCCTGGAGAAAGCACTGCACTGGTCACGATCTGACTGGGGGCTTTGAGCCAAACGCGCAAGCAGCATGGCGGTGCTTGCAGTGCTTTGACCAAATGGCCCGAAACGTCAGCGACAGCGGTTGGGCATCTACTTGCAAACGTCTGGCTTGCAATGTGCCAGCTGGAATGGCATGTTGGCCTTCTTTGCCACTAGTGTGTTGAGCTCATTCAGCTCCCCTCGCCTGCCAGGCTCAAACAGCAACTGCTCAAGTCCAGTCACTGGCTGCACGGGTCAAATACATGCACTGCACTGCACATTGATCAAGCCAAGCTTGGCACCAACTCCCGGGGCGGCTGCTTTTTGCACGCGCTCGGTCCATTGCATTGCTTGGGCAGGCTCGTGCTTTGCCCTTCAGATCAGCATGCGCCATCAGCAGATCCGACATGGCCAAACCTAGCAGGGACTATCTCAAAATCCGGGAGCACGATATGATTGGTTTCTCTAATTAACTTCTTCTGGTATTTCAAGCAGTGGAACCAGCAAGATTCTTGGTCCCCCACTGCAGTTTGAGCAGTGCTTCAAGGGCTGGCTAGGACAAAACTGCAATGTGGCAACCCAGACACCAGTACAAAGTCCCAAACCAATTCCGCCACGCCCAAAAATTCCCGACTCGCGGATCAGAACAACCCCTGTCACGAGCCTGGCGCTTCTCGGTCCAAGACGCCAACGTCCCGCCTTGCCAAAGCCTTACAGCGCGTCTCGATGACTAACCGACCCATCTCGCTGGGTTGATCGATTCACTTGGCTTTGTCTCCAAGAGGCCCAACAAATGAGTGCTTTCCATATCTTTCCATTTGGTCTCCCCTACCCCGAGAATTCGAGAATGTACAAAACAAGCCGCGGTCTTTGTCTATCTCGATGTCTCGTGCTCGCTCTGAGTGGCGGACTCCTCTCGCACCTAGCATGTCAGAAAATGGCTCCACTCAGCTGTGCTTTCACCGGGGTCCGAGATGCGTACAACCCCTGCACCCCCAAAAAGAACAAAAAAAGATAGCAATAAAAACTCCAACATTCAATGTGGCCCCCGAAAAGGCGATCTTTGAACCATTCAAAAGGGATGCAACAATGGTAATCAGTCAGACCCCTGCTCAAACCAGAGCCCCATGCCCACCTCCAGCTCCTGGCACTCCTCGAGCTGACGATGGACCATGGCCTGCACTTGTTGCATGCGCAAAACTTCGTGCGCCCGTGTCTCGGGCAAGCTAGTAGTAGTAGTGGTGGTGGTGGTGGTGGTGGTGGTAGTACTAGCAGTAGTAGCAATGGCACTGTTACCGCGCTAACTGCCCTTCCCTCCACACCAACTTCGTATCCACCCTCCTCCAGTTCCACTCTATCTTGTTAGCTTCCTAACTGGCGCACCTACTAACTTGCTAACTTACTAACTTGCTCACTGGCTAACTTATTCTAACTGGCGCACCCTCTAACTTGCTAACTTGCTAACTTGCTAACTTGCTAACTGGCTAACTTGCTAACTTGCTAACTTACTAAGTTATTCTAAC
Source organism: Effrenium voratum (assembly GCA_963377175.1). NCBI lineage: Eukaryota > Dinophyceae > Suessiales > Symbiodiniaceae > Effrenium > Effrenium voratum. The sequence continues at coordinate 71,683 of CAUJNA010000710.1, read as the reverse complement.
TGGCGCACCTACTAACTCGCTAGCTTAGTAGCTTTCTAACTGGCTAACTGTCTAACTTACTAACTTACTAACCGCCGTATGCTGACTTGCTAAACGCCCTTTGCTCCAGGGTGCACCGGATACTGACTTGCAAACTGCCTTCTCCTTGACATGGTCTGCAATAATTTGCTTTTGATCCTGAATTAACTTTTTGTTGATCGTCAATTCATTTTTTTGACGCGTTGCCTGCCAAACATTAAAAAAAATGTCGCGCGCTGGGGCTTTGCCCATCTCACATCCTTTTGGCTGTCCCCCCTTTATGCCGCGCAAAAAAGCTGCTTTCTCATTGCCCCGCCAGGTTCTTCATGGGCTCCCCAAATGGGCGCCAAGGCGAGGGTCCGAGCGGTCACTCACTGATCAAATCCAACTGTACCCTGCAGAAACAGGCCTCCGTGGTCCAAGCGCTCAGGACGTTGTGGTCCCAAAAGCGAACCTACGGGCCATCTCCTATGCCCCATCCCCTTGACAGCACATGCCTCACCATGCAAAAGTCAAGGCAGCTGGCGCCTCGACATAAGGTGGCCCAGGCCTAGGGCACACCTTCCGAACAGCTGCAGGCCAGATTCAAGATTGACACATCCTCTCATGCGCCCGACACGCCCTGTAAACATGATCACTGCAGGTGAAATAGAAATATAACGAACGGTATCTGACCAGGAAACAACACATCTCTGAATCCGGCTGCGGCTCTTCATGCCTCCGGCGCCAAGCACTGCAGACCCGCGCGAGCAGCGACCGCTGGCGGAAAGCCTGCATGCGCGCATGCTCTTTACCGTCCTGTTTTAGCAAAGGAAGCTTCAAACTGCAACGTGTGCAACACCGCCCCCACCCCACCCCCCGAGCCTCGCACGCCACAGCCAATGGCAGGGCAACCTTGTGCAGAGACAGGGTTGGCTTGGCGTGACAGCCAGCTTGCAGCCATTTTTGTCAAGCTCAAGAAGCTGGGCCTAATGTCAGCCTCATGGGGCACCACACAGAAGGAGCCAGCATTGAGACCGGCGGCTGCTGAAAGGAGGCCTGGCAATGCAGCCGGGCTGAGCTGCGAGCCTGTTCGCAAAAACTATCGCTCCTTTTCTCCTTGACTTGACATTCAGAGCAAGAAGCGTGTTAGGAAAAAGCTATATAACTATTTTTTTCTTGCTCAGTGCCAGGACAGGGGATCGGATCACACATTTTGCTGCGCAGTGCGCACGTTGCTCGCTGAATGAACAAATGTCTGCGGTTCTTTGGCGGGCCATTTCAAAGTGTGGGCCCGCCTTAAACGGATAGCCTTGGCTGTGGCACAAAGAGAGCGCTCCAATCAGACTGCCAGTGCATCCTTTATGACCTTCGGCCCATGCCGAAGGTCGAATTGTGCTGGAAGCTGCTTACTCGGCGCCAAATTCACCGAAGGCATAAATAAGTCAAGTCTACATGGGACAGAAACCGCCCGCTCAGGAGCAAGAAGCTGGGTGATGCTTCTTGCGATATCGCTGAGCCGACTCTAAATTAGATATGGACATTGGAAAGGCGTCTTGGTTGAGTGTTTCTTGCTCCGTAGCTGTCAAGGCCAAAGATTCAGACAAAAACAACCGCTGAATCTCAGTCGGTGGTGCAAATGCCACCCTTCAAAACCTTGGGATCCCAGAGTTGCAAAGCCCTTGA
>CAUJNA010000710.1:0-60000 GCA_963377175.1 Effrenium voratum | reverse complement strand
CCGCTGCGCGAATGGGCCCGCACGGTGACACTGAGCCCACTGTGCCAATCCCAGTCCTGCTCGTGTTGCTGCAGCTCCCGGAACATTCGCTTGACAAAGGACGGGTACTCCGTGAGGGACAGGAAGTCATCCAGCACCTTAGGCGCCAAGCTCGATGGACCGCCGGGTGTGCAACAAATGCAACGAGCGCAAAGACGTCAAGACCCACTTGGACACATGGCACAAACGGAGTTGATTCGTATGGGTCCGGATGATCAATAATGCCCACTGCAAGCCCGCGGCACCGCCGAGTGCATAGCCTCCTCAAGAAACTGCTCCTCAAAGGTTTTCGCCTGAACCAGGCCCCAAAGCATCAGGGCCTCAGGCAGGCTGCGCCGCGCTGCACTGCGCCGCACTGCGCCGCACTGCGCCGCTTTGCGTACCATCGAGCGATCACTGCACAAGCACGAGCAGAGGATGGCAAAGGCATTCGTTCGCATCCTGATGTGCAGCTGCGCGGCGTTCTGCATGGTCAGCTCAGCTTCTGCTTCAAAGCGTTTGAAGAGCTGGAACCTGGGCTATGCGGCCGCGAGCGACCGGCGTATTCCAAATGCAGAGGTTGCGCACACAACTGCAAAGGGCCCTTGCCACTCCGCTTTCTGCTCGCCATTCATCACATCGGCGCTCTCAAGCTTGGCGAAGGCTTGGCAATGTGCCTGAGCAAGCAGCGACGGCTGACCGGCAACGCGGCTGCAGGGTCTGAAATGGGGCCCGTTAACGCTAACGTACAGAAAAGAATGTTCGCTGCCGCCCTGGTGCGGAAAAGAACCTCTCGGCGAAGCCGTTGCACTCCTGAGCCGCACGGGGGAACAAGCCGGCCAAACCAATCCATGGAACACAGCGAAACACAGAGTGTTCGCAACTCACGTCTTCTCTACCAGTCTCAAACTGTCTCCTGCCTCCTCTCTTGCCTCCTCTCTTGCCCCCTCTCTAGCTAACATGATCACACGCAGCTCCCCTTGCAGGTTCCCAAACTACATACTGCATACTTCATGCCAATACGAGAATCTGTGGCCACCAGGCGGATTACCTCGCGCTGGGACGTCATGCTTGTAGATTGAGATGGCTTCCGAAATGTCGCGGGCGCTTGAGAAAAGGCTGCGGACAAGGAGCAACGACTGCGGCAAATCAAGGGCCGGCAGATTGCCGACTTGCTCTACGAATCTTTTGGCCACAGGTTTGCACGTTGACCTGTGTCTGCTGGTTGGCGGGCCACTTCAAATTGCGGGTCCGCCTAAAATCAAAGTTCTGGACATCATGCGGCGAGGGCGCTCCTCGGGAAATGCTGTCTTAGGATATCACACAGGCACCCTCGAAGCATGTGCCTCCTTCGGCAGCAATATATCACGTCTACATTGGACAGAAACTGCCCTCTTAGAGCAAGAAGCCAACATAATTACGCAGGAGGGTGATGCTATACGGGGCTCTAATTCAGTAAGTATAGGCATCGTATAGGTGTCTCGGTTGAGTGCGTCCTGCTCCAAAAAGTTGTCAAGGCCAGAGATTCAGACGATTAAGCCAGTGGAACGGTCCCCAGACCACTGAATCTCAGTCGGTGGTGCAAATGCCACCCTTCAAAACCTTGAAATCCCAGAGTTGCAAGGCCCTTGAAACACAGGAAACAGAGACGGCCGATGCCGAGAAACCAATGCTAGGCCTTGTCCTCGAAGGATCCCTTCAAAGCCGGCTGTTTTGAATGCCAACTCGGCTGGCCCGGCTAGCCTCTCACTTTGCTCCAAGCTGGTGCCTTGGCGGACGTCCGGATCCAAAACAGAGGCAAGTGGTCTAATGTGCAAACGGCTTGAAACCATAACGACAAGCTGCATCGTTTGCAGGGCCTCGTGCCCTGGAGCACTGCTGGAGCACGGCGGGAGCACCACTTAGTCCAAACCGACATCCTGCGCCCCGTTTCCCATGCCCGAGCCATGCAAAAGCCAAAGCCGACGGAGCTCATCAAACCTCTCCCAGGACCTCCCCTCCCCAGACCCCAAGCCCGTCCTCCCGGTACCGCTGAAGCTGGATCTGCTGCTTCAGCGTCTGGCTGGTCGACGCCTCCACGTGTCGGCCAACCAGGGCACGCCGTTCCACCAGCAGCGCGTTCCGCTCCATCTGCACATGGCAACGGACACGAGGCTCAAGGCCAAGAAAACAACCCCAAGAAACGTACAACCAGGAACCACATACTGCAATTCCAGAAGGGCAGAAAGGTTAATGGCATGCATAGGCTAACAGGCGTGATGCATGCTTGATTTTCGGCGGTTGTCTGGCCCCGTCCTCCAGTTCTGCCAAGCGCTGGTCCACTTCCGACAGGCGCTTGCACATCACCCCGTCGCTGAGAGGCGTTGTGGGCCTCTCAAATCGCAAACGTTCTGGAGCCAAGGTGTGGAAACGCCACCCTTGACACGGCACAACCCCATCCTATAATTTCTGCAGCCGACCAACCTTGGTGCAGATGGCGCCTCAAAGAGTCTTTCCGCACAAATCCAGGAGGTGCTGGCTTGTCTTCAGAAAGCTTGGCATCCTGTTTGCGCGAGCGCCTGCCATGTCTTGTCAAGCCACCCACCCTCAGTGCTAAATTCGTTCAAGGGATCGATCGCAGTCCTGCTCGCGTTGCTGCAGCTCCCGGAACATTCGCTTGACAAAGGACGGGTACTCCGTGAGGGACAGGAAGTCATCCAGCACCTTAGGCGCCAAGCTCGATGGACCGCCGGGTGTGCAACAAATGCAACGAGCGCAAAGACGTCAAGACCCACTTGGACACATGGCACAAACGGAGTTGATTCGTATGGGTCCGGATGATCAATAATGCCCACTGCAAGCCCGCGGCACCGCCGAGTGCATAGCCTCCTCAAGAAACTGCTCCTCAAAGGTTTTCGCCTGAACCAGGCCCCAAAGCATCAGGGCCTCAGGCAGGCTGCGCCGCGCTGCACTGCGCCGCACTGCGCCGCACTGCGCCGCTTTGCGTACCATCGAGCGATCACTGCACAAGCACGAGCAGAGGATGGCAAAGGCATTCGTTCGCATCCTGATGTGCAGCTGCGCGGCGTTCTGCATGGTCAGCTCAGCTTCTGCTTCAAAGCGTTTGAAGAGCTGGAACCTGGGCTATGCGGCCGCGAGCGACCGGCGTATGCCAAATGCAGAGGTTCCGCACACAACTGCAAAGGGCCCTTGCCACTCCGCTTTCTGCTCGCCATTCATCACATCGGCGCTCTCAAGCTTGGCGAAGGCTTGGCAATGTGCCTGAGCAAGCAGCGACGGCTGACCGGCAACGCGGCTGCAGGGTCTGAAATGGGGCCCTTTAACGCCAACGTACAGAAAAGAATGTTCGCTGCCGCCCTGGTGCGGAAAAGAACCTCTCGGCGAAGCCGTTGCACTCCTGAGCCGCACGGGGGAACAAGCCGGCCAAACCAATCCATGGAACACAGCGAAACACAGAGTGTTCGCAACTCACGTCTTCTCTACCAGTCTCGAACTGTCTCCTGCCTCCTCTCTTGCCCCCTCTCTAACCAACATGATCACACGCAGCTCCCCTTGCAGGTTCCCAAAACTACATACTGCATACTTCATGCCAATACGAGAATCTGTGGCCACCAGGCGGATTACCTCGCGCTGGGACGTCATGCTTGTAGATTGAGATGGCTTCCGAAATGTCGCGGGCGCTTGAGAAAAGGCTGCGGACAAGGAGCAACGACTGCGGCAAATCAAGGGCCGGCAGATTGCCGACTTGCTCTACGAATCTTTTGGCCACAGGTTTGCACGTTGACCTGTGTCTGCTGGTTGGCGGGCCACTTCAAATTGCGGGTCCGCCTAAAATCAAAGTTCTGGACATCATGCGGCGAGGGCGCTCCTCGGGAAATGCTGTCTTAGGATATCACACAGGCACCCTCGAAGCATGTGCCTCCTTCGGCAGCAATATATCACGTCTACATTGGACAGAAACTGCCCTCTTAGAGCAAGAAGCCAACATAATTACGCAGGAGGGTGATGCTATACGGGGCTCTAATTCAGTAAGTAAAGGCATCGTATAGGTGTCTCGGTTGAGTGCGTCCTGCTCCAAAAAGTTGTCAAGGCCAGAGATTCAGACGATTAAGCCAGTGGAACGGTCCCCAGACCACTGAATCTCAGTCGGTGGTGCAAATGCCACCCTTCAAAACCTTGAAATCCCAGAGTTGCAAGGCCCTTGAAACACAGGAAACAGAGACGGCCGATGCCGAGAAACCAATGCTAGGCCTTGTCCTCGAAGGATCCCTTCAAAGCCGGCTGTTTTGAATGCCAACTCGGCTGGCCCGGCTAGCCTCTCACTTTGCTCCAAGCTGGTGCCTTGGCGGACGTCCGGATCCAAAACAGAGGCAAGTGGTCTAATGCGCAAACGGCTTGAAACCATAACGACAAGCTGCATCGTTTGCAGGGCCTCGTGCCCTGGAGCACTGCTGGAGCACGGCGGGAGCACCACTTAGTCCAAACCGACATCCTGCGCCCCGTTTCCCATGCCCGAGCCATGCAAAAGCCAAAGCCGACGGAGCTCATCAAACCTTTCCCAGGACCTCCCCTCCCCAGACCCCAAGCCCGTCCTCCCGGTACCGCTGAAGCTGGATCTGCTGCTTCAGCGTCTGGCTGGTCGACGCCTCCACGTGTCGGCCAACCAGGGCACGCCGTTCCACCAGCAGCGCGTTCCGCTCCATCTGCACATGGAAACGGACACGAGGCTCAAGGCCAAGAAAACAACCCCAAGAAACGTACAACCAGGAACCACATACTGCAATTCCAGAAGGGCAGAAAGGTTAATGGCATGCATAGGCTAACAGGCGTGATGCATGCTTGATTTTCGGCGGTTGTCTGGCCCCGTCCTCCAGTTCTGCCAAGCGCTGGTCCACTTCCGACAGGCGCTTGCACATCACCCCGTCGCTGAGAGGCGTTGTGGGCCTCTCAAATCGCAAACGTTCTGGAGCCAAGGTGTGGAAACGCCACCCTTGACACGGCACAACCCCATCCTATAATTTCTGCAGCCGACCAACCTTGGTGCAGATGGCGCCTCAAAGAGTCTTTCCGCACAAATCCAGGAGGTGCTGGCTTGTCTTCAGAAAGCTTGGCATCCTGTTTGCGCGAGCGCCTGCCATGTCTTGTCAAGCCACCCACCCTCAGTGCTAAATTCGTTCAAGGGATCGATCGCAGTCCTGCTCGCGTTGCTGCAGCTCCCGGAACATTCGCTTGACAAAGGACGGGTACTCCGTGAGGGACAGGAAGTCATCCAGCACCTTAGGCGCCAAGCTCGATGGACCGCCGGGTGTGCAACAAATGCAACGAGCGCAAAGACGTCAAGACCCACTTGGACACATGGCACAAACGGAGTTGATTCGTATGGGTCCGGATGATCAATAATGCCCACTGCAAGCCCGCAGCACCGCCGAGTGCATAGCCTCCTCAAGAAACTGCTCCTCAAAGGTTTTCGCCTGAACCAGGCCCCAAAGCATCAGGGCCTCAGGCAGGCTGCGCCGCGCTGCACTGCGCCGCACTGCGCCGCACTGCGCCGCTTTGCGTACCATCGAGCGATCACTGCACAAGCACGAGCAGAGGATGGCAAAGGCATTCGTTCGCATCCTGATGTGCAGCTGCGCGGCGTTCTGCATGGTCAGCTCAGCTTCTGCTTCAAAGCGTTTGAAGAGCTGGAACCTGGGCTATGCGGCCGCGAGCGACCGGCGTATGCCAAATGCAGAGGTTCCGCACACAACTGCAAAGGGCCCTTGCCACTCCGCTTTCTGCTCGCCATTCATCACATCGGCACTCTCAAGCTTGGCGAAGGCTTGGCAATGTGCCTGAGCAAGCAGCGACGGCTGACCAGCAACGCGGCTGCAGGGTCTGAAATGGGGCCCTTTAACGCCAACGTACAGAAAAGAAAGTTCGCTGCCGCCCTGGTGCGGAAAAGAACCTCTCAGCGAAGCCGTTGCACTCCTGAGCCGCACGGGGGAACAAGCCGGCCAAACCAATCCATGGAACACGGCGAAACACAGAGTGTTCGCAACTCACGTCTTCTCTACAAGTCTCAAACTGTCTCCAAGCCGCCTCTCTTTCCCCCTCTCTAACCAACATGATCACACGCAGCTCCCCTTGCAGGTTCCCAAAACTACATACTGCACACTTCATGCCAATACGAGAATCTGTGGCCACAAGTCGGATTACCTCGCGCTGGGACGTCATGCTTGTAGATTGAGATGGCTTCCGAAATGTCGCGGGCGCTTGAGCAAAGGCTGCGGGCAAGGAGCAACGGCTGCGACCCGTCGGCTGCAAACAGCCCAGTGTGGGATTGCCCGAGGGGCGCCATTTCATAATGCGGACAAGCGTGGGGTTCTACCTTGGAATCTCCCTGCCTGCAAAGCTCTTCCGCAGAAGCCGCTCTGCTTCAGCCTCGTCTGCAGCATAGTCCTCAGCATTGGGGGGCTGGGCTCTCTCCACCCCAGCCTGTGTGTTGACCTTTGTTTTACATTTTGGCTTGTGGGCCCAAACCTGCGTGAGTCAAAAAAAGCAGGCCCCACATTTGGTGTGCAGTGGGGCCTACCTGTTCTTTTTTTGCTGAGGTCCATCCTTATTGGTCGGCCTGTGCAACAACCCATGAAATTGCACAAGTGTGCAAGCTTGCGCAGTGAGAGACGACATGTGTATACGCTCGGAGGACACATACATAAGCTGCGCCACACTTGAACGGACCTGGCGCTGCTGTCTCGCTTGGGAGTGCTCGGTGCTGGCATGGAATGCAATTTCCGCAGCAGTAGTTGCTGGCGGCAACGCCAAAACTATCCCGCAGCGCCTTGTGTTCTATTAAGAAAAGACGCCCAGAATGATCTGGTTTCCTCTTTTTTGGGACGGGCTCCCTTCAATCAGTCTGAAAAAAGGTACCCGCAAAAGAAAACGGAAACCCGCACGAGCGGCTGAGCCTGGGCTACCAGGCAGCAGCACGCTCGGCAGGCATGGGCCGCGGATCTTTGGAACTCGGGTGCCCTGGCCAAAAAGAGGTTGCCCCTTGACCCTCCCAAGGTGCGCAGACTTCCTTGTAAGAAGCTTGCGGAAGACCTTTGGTTTCTGTTTTCCAGCTTCCTACCTATCTCCAATTTGTTTGGACCCCAAGGAGAAGCTCGCGCCTGGCACAACGGTGTGGAGAATGTATTTTGCCTCCACCACGCAGCGCAACGCCCAAAACCCATTGACCTGAAACTTTGTAAGACTTGCCAGAACCCCAATGAACCCAATGAAACCAGGGTGTAGAACCAACTGTCAAAATTGTTCGGGGTTTTGAGGCGCCGCTACAATGTGCTCCCCACCCAAGCAAGCGGCAGGCGGCAGGCAGGCAGGGCAAGGCAAAGGCAAAGGCAAAGGGCAAAAAGCAAAGGGCAAAGGGCAAAGGCAAAGGCAAGGCAAGGCAAGCCGGCAGGCAACATGGCAACTAAACGCAAGAAACTCAGCATGCGCACCAGCCTTCAAGTTAGGTGCCGCAGTCACCAGCACTGCACCGAAGTCCAACGAGAAGGCCTCCATTTGTCGCAACTGATACCCCACGCTTCCTACAACCTGCGGTGCCCGTGTCCCAAAGTCAGGCCATGCTGCAAGGCCACTGCTTCCGCCGGTCACAGCTTGGTAGCAGTTCTTGTAGGTCACTTGTGTCCACTTCCGGGCACTTCAACCCTCCATGCTTTGTGAGTGCCATATCCGGGCCCGCCTTTTGCTGGCATGCCGCCACAAGCTCCGGCCCAGCCTGCTTCAAAATCACAGGTGGATGAATCCCCCATAAAGGGGGCTTCTTTCATCAAGGGTCAACATGAGATCCAAAGCCCTTGGCAAAGTCCAGGGATTGGCAACAGGGTGTGCAGGGATACAGGAGGCAGAGGCAGGCCACTTCACGTCCCCCACCCTCTCGTGCAGTGCGGCGTCCGCGCTTTTGCGGCCAGCAAAGCCCCACCTTGGAGAAGGCCCCCCAAATATTTTAAATGGGGATGGGTTTTCGTGGCTACCCTGTTTCGCCCTGGTTTCAAGGAAAACCAAAAGAACTGTCGTTTTAAGAAGTGGGGGTCGCCCTATTACTGGCACAAACCCAAACGGAGCAATGACCAGGAGCCAAGCCAATTTCGCCGCAGGGTGCCTTCGAGACCGCGGCTCGTGGAGGTCGCAATCACCTGAAACCCAAACAGCCCGCTAAGCACAATACTTCACAAGCTGCCTGCACTTGTTCAGCTTCCGTCTCATTGGTGGCTTGGATTGGTGGTTTGGCGTTGAGGGGGTGGTTTCCCATTTACTCTCTACAAGAAACAGGGGTTCACATCCCCAAACCACACATCCAAGCCACCAACTAGGGGTGACCTGACTTTTTGGCTTGGGGGCCAACAGGGTGCCCACCTCACCCTGCCAGTCGGCCTCACCCTGCCAGTCGGCAATGTCCGCGTCCGCAAGGCACAGGAATCCCCCGCAGGGCCTGGGCCCAGAGGGTGTGCCGACACAAAGCCAGAAAAAACAGAACAACTCCTGCCTTCGGAAGCATCGCACCGGCTTCCTGCGATGCGCGGAGCTCGGTGCCTCGTGGGTGCCTCTAGTTTTTAGCCTTGGTCACGGCACGCTGCACGCTCCTCGGAATGCAATGTGACGCCGACATGAGGCAAGGAGGTTCTGCATTGCAGGTCTGCGTGACTTGGCATAAAGCGTTTGTGCTGCTCTGCTCAGGCTGGAAAGTGCAGACCCAAGGCTGGCCAAACGCTGTCGCTCAGCCATCATTCTGACACGGTCACATGGCAGCGACCTTTACAAACTGGGCTACGGAGCTTGAGCCGCAGAACAAGCAAAAATCTGCCAGCTCGCTCCCATGGAAGTGTCAGCCCTATGCACACGCGCTCATCAGGCCTTCTCTCAATCTCTTCTTCTAGCTTACGCGCCTCCTCCTGCTCAGCCTGGCAGCCGGCAGGTGCGCACGGAAAGCACACGCTACAATGGATGTGCCTCAAAACCAGAGAGGGGCTTCCCCCAACCAGAACGGACACCACGCCTGTTGCATTCTCATGCGCCCAATCCGCTGCTCGTACCAATCCTGCTTGGCCTGGGCCAAGGCCTGCAAGCGTCTCGCGCATTCGGCTTCACAAAACGTCCAGAGTTTGAGAGATGCTTTCACAGTGGGGAAATTCTGGCGCTTGCAACCCGCATTGGCATTTCTGTTGACACCTTTGCAACAGCACCTCACCCACCAAATTGCTCAGCCGAAATCCTAGCTCGCTCAATCGGGAATGCGACAAATTCAGAATGCTTCACAGTTCAGCATCCATGTGCGGGGGATCTAGAGCTGTCACCCCAACTGGGCGATACAATGCTGGAAGTTTCGACTGCACCTCGTGCAGTGAAAATCCCTCTTCAACTCATGTGGCAGACACTGCATCTGTGCGCGCCTCCTCGGTCTCCTGGCGCGCTGTGGAAGAAGAATATGTTTATCTACGTCCTTCTTTTGAACTTTCTTTTGCGAGAAAGACATCCGGAACTCATCTGTTTCTACATCCATTAATCCTTTTGCTGCCCGGCTGAAACCCTCAGTAGAATGGAAATCCATATTGTGTCTATTATTATTCTTAATTATCATCATTATTGCTAGCATTATTGATTATATCCTTATTATTATTACTATTATTATTACTATTAGTTCTGAATTATTATTATTACTATTATTAGAATAAAAACAGAAAAAGTGGAGGACAAGGCCAAGTGGCATCCCGAACAGAAACGCCTGGAACGAGCAGAGTCGCTCCGTGCCTGCACCTGATGCTCCACGGCCTGTGCTGCCTGCAGAGACGGCTTTTTAAAGCGTGAGGCAACGCTGACATTCTTTTTTTCTCGGGTTGCCCAGAACAAGCATGGCTTATTGCACAAAGAAAGCAATTCCAAAGGACAGCAGCCTTCCGAAAAGGGTCGGACGTGCACTTGCATAGGAGGATACATGTTCTCGGTCCAATGTCGAGCGAGCTACATGCCGGCAAAGCCATAACGCGGTCAAATGGCAAGTCATGCCCATCTTCGAGAATTGTGGCTCACGAGCCACAAATCGGATTTTTGTGATAAACGATGGTCGCACACGATTCATGTTGTTCAGAACAAGCTCCCTCGAAGAAAATGGAAAGATGACCTTACATAGCATAGGTGGTTTAAGGTGCTCAAGATGTTCACATGGTCCGCTATTCTTCAACTGGTGTTGGGTTCGCTTCATCTCATGCTGAGTTGCAGGGCAGTTTAGGTCAGAGTGCAGGTTGATCTTGGCGGAAAGCATCAATTTGGTTCATTGGGCTGAACCGGGAAAAGTTTGGGAATTGGGCTTGGTTTGGGTTGCGCTTAAAGATAAATCGCCACAGTCGATGAACGCTAGCCCATATAATATTATTTTGTTTTAAAAAAAAAATGCCCCTCAATTTCCGCCGGCCTCATGAGACTCATCGTAGTGGATTTGCCTTAGGCATGGAAGAAGCCGCTTGTGAGAAGGGGAAAGAGAGGCATAGGTGAGGGCACCCGGCGCGAGGGATCGCTTCTTCTCGGCGGCATGCACCATGCCTCCCTGCCCTGCAGCCCCTGGCCAAAGACATGGCTTCGCATTGGGACTTGGGACACTCTTTGTTTGCACGGGGAATGCAAGCCCGACAATTGAGGATGCCCCCTGAGCCACGGCCAAATGATGCTACCATGTTCAGCGTTGTTCGACACACAGAGTTGCTTTTGCATGCTGGGCCGGGCTCACCGCAAGCTGGGAGCACAAGCTCACAAGGAGCGTGGTCCCTCATTCATGGCCTTGTCCTTTTGCCCAAGTGAGACTGCATGTAAGCTTGCCCACCCCAAGCCTGCTATTGGCTTCAGCTTGGTGTCGACGAATTGTTCCACCTGCAGCTGCATGAAGTGCCCTAAAAGGAAAGAAGTAGGAGAGAGAGCGAGAGGGAGAGAGAGAGGCGAGAAGAAAAAAGAAGAAAAACAATGAAAGTTCAATGCTCCCTCGAATCGTAGCAGCCGGTCCAACACCCAGAGGCCTCAGCAAAACAAGCACGCGCCTTGCCTCTTGGCGGGTGTGCACGGTTCCCTGGCGCGGGAACGTCTGGTGCAATCCTTCAAAACGGGTTGCAACCAGCAAAAGGGGATGCGAAAAATCGACAACCTTTGACTCTTTGTGAGTTTCATGCCCCAAAGCAAAACACCATATTCCCTTCCCGGCCTTTGAGAGCTTCTCCACCTAACTTCAGTCATGGAACTTCCCAAGTCTCGCAAGTCGCCAAGCTCGGCGCGAAGATCTGAGACCGCTGACAAAGTATCCGTCCCTGCCGAGTCACTGAGTCACTCAAGATGGCTCCCTTTCACCGGTCTGCATCGGCGTTAGCGCAAAAATCGGATCGGTGGCCCAGCTGAGAGGTGTTCATAACACACGCCCCTCCTGTTCAGCCTCGCTTTCGTAGGTGCGGAAAAACTTTGCCTCAATTCAACGATGCAGGCCATGCATTGCTAGGAAGGGTGCCAAGTCCAGGGCAAGCTCAGGGCCTCTCTCCTGAAAGTGGTCAAACCTGCCCAGTATGTACCCACTCGCACAAAGAACGGCAAGCACGTGTTGCGAAGAGTTGAGAGGCGTGGCTGATGGCAGGCAAGACAGGCTAGGGCCCAAATCAGGTTATTTGAAGTACGTTGAAGCTAGGGCGGCCACCACTCGTCCAGCTCCTGTAGCTGCTCCTTCCGCCGCTGCGTGCGCAGCTCGTCCAACCTCATGTGCCAAAACGCAAACCCTGGCTGCACAAGCGTGTGAGGACATGAAGCTCAGAAACACGCGAAGCCTTGCACGGAGTGACGCCAAAACAGAGGAGTGAGCCAATCCTCGATCTTGCCGCGGCCAGCGTCAAGCCTCAGCGCACGCGTGCTCGTGCGGGCTCAAACCAACTCCCGTCAGAATTCGAAGTAGCCAGAACGTGGTCGTGCACTCTGCAGTCTGCGAGGCCGAAGCACGCCTTCCAAGCCTTCTAGCATGCGCTGCCGATCGAAATCCTGAGCAAGCTGCACTGCCGCTACAGGTGCGAATATTGCAGCCAAACAGCAGCGGTTGGTTGCCCCTCCTCCCCTACTGCGCAAATCAGTGCTAGGGACAAACTTACGACTTACACACCAAAAGCAAGAGTGTCCATGCTAAAGCGCCTCCCCTGCTGCTGTGCCCTGCCTTGGCATCCGAATGAGGTGTGGGCCCAGGCGGCCGATTTGGATCACCTTCTGCAAGCTCATGACTGTCTGGCCTGGCCCGCCCCCCACCTCCGCCTGCAATGCCACCAAATGGTTGCGGCAAAGCCCCATGCCCTGAAGAGAAACAATTCCCGAGAATCTGCCTTCGCGACTCCAACACCTTTACTCCAAGCCAGTTACATCATACGCGCTAAGGATAGAAACAATTCCCCCCTCATCCGGCTTACAAGTGCACGAGTAGCAACCACGAAAAGTAGCCATTCAAGGTGAAGCCCATTGCCTGGTGACCCACTTGACCCGCAATAGTGTGATCATGTTCAGACAACATGGGCGGAAAGGTAAGGCTGGCTGGCGCAGACAATCGCTTGAGTGCTCGACATGAATCTCGATGCAAAATCGGAAGAAGTCCGACGGGCAGCCCGCAGACTTCCAAATTGGAAGGCTGAAGCTGGGGCGGCAGAGGAACATGGCTATGGAAGACAAAGAAATACGCAGCATGGCGAAAGACTAAGGCCACGTGTCGCATACTTTGCATCCTGCTCGGAACGGCATTGGTGAGACGCACCTGCATTGCGTAGGCTAGCTTGCGTCATGATATTGCAGGTTGCCGCGCCATCTGGCGAAACCCACTGCGTGGAATACCTAGAGCTGCACGGTGCCGCGTAGAACTATAAAACACTGCACAACCGTCCGTGCTGCGTCGTGGCGCATTAGACAGCAACGCGCACACGAGAGAGACTGCGGGGGCTGGTTTTTACAGGGTGAGATCACTGCCTTCCTAGCTTATATACTAGAATCAAAACTCGAGGCAGCCGGAGAGCAAGCTTTGGTGACAAGAGCCGCCAAATGGAGGCTGAACAATCGGACAATAGAAACGAACGAAACTTGCATCTTGCTTGCTGCCGGCTGGCCGTGTGGCGGCAACTCACCCAATAAAATACACGAGGCCACGGCTCGAACTCCCGGGCTGCCTGAGGTTGTGCGCGCTGCGCTGCGGCCAAGTGCATGCCCACATCTTCCATCAGCATACGCTGCAAGGCATTGAGGACCCTTCTCCTAAAGGCACCCTTCTGTGGAAAAAAAAAAGTGGTAAACTTGTGTGACCCTGAAAAGGAAAACAAAGGGGACCCAATCTGCTCGAAGCAAACCCACAAATCTCTCTCAGCTCGACACCTCCCGCTTCTCTACAGCCTCCAGCTCCGCCGGGCTGTAGATACTGGCGACGGGCCGGCAGGGTGACACTCACGCAGCGAAAGCATGCCAACATGCAACCAAAGATGCGTCCGAAGCTGCCAAGGCAAAAAGAAAACAAGCAAGAAATTTGAACCTCTGCTCCAGCGAAATCTGTGTGGTTTCGCAGCTCGCGAAACTAAAGCTGCACCGACCTAGAGACTGAGTGCATGATCTTGTGGCACTCATCTTTGACCTGAGCTCCATGTTGCAATCAGCTCCTGTTCGCCAAACCCATGGCACTCCAGCACATGGCATCCAAGTTACCACCTTGGCCAACTGGCTCTGCGTGAGCCTGGCTTTTGTTTAGGCTTGGAATGCCTCAACCGAGTGACCCGCACAGGATTTGTTAGACGCCCGCACGTGCGCCCAGCGTGTCCAGCATCCCGGGGCCTGGTTGTGCTCGACCTGCTCCTCGTCCGAGCTTCAGCCTCGCTGTGCGCAGTTTCGTTTGATTTGTTGCGTTTTTGACCAGAGGGTAGGGGAGCAGCGGTCAATGCACCACTTTAGCTTTCCTCAATCCGCACCTCAAGTCTCAATATGGTCTCTTGAACTAAACTCTCTTGAATTAAACTGAGCAGTGAAACCGACACCTTTTCATGGGCTGCACGCATGGCTTCGATTCAACCACGGCATGTCATGACAGCTCGCGCCTCATCCTTCACGGTAAGCCGGGAGCGCGATAGTCCTGTCCCAAAATCTGCGACACAGACCGTGGGACTTTGAAGCCCATGAGAAAGTGCCGCACGCGGTTTGTTTCAGGGTGCCGCTCCCAACTCCTGAGGCGCGGCTAGGTGAAGCCATGGGGCTAGGTCTCTGCGAGGAGCCCTCTCATATGGAGTGCCTGATGTGCCTTGCTCGTGGCGTTGTCGGAATTCAACTTCTAGCCACGCTTCAACTCACCATCCGAGCTTCTTGGTGCAACGGGGAATTTGTGTGCCATTGATTTTAGATGTCTTTAAAATGGCAACGACTTGAGTCACGGAGTGCTTCGAGTCAGGCCAGAAATCTAGAAGCTGCGCTCGCATGTGAGGGCAGCGGTCCTGCGCCACACGGGCGACGCATTTTAATTTTGCTGGTTGAGCTCTTGCAACGGTACTCGTTTTGAGGCGCCAATTCTTGCCAAAAATATGGCCGCAGGCGGTCCTATGTCAGACCCGTGCTTAAACTTCGCCAGGGCACACATGCCAGTGCATGTCTGAAGCCCTGCCTGGAGCGCCGCCTTGCCAAGCATGGAAAAAGATGCGAATTTTACAAGCTTATCTCCAGTTGCCAAAGCAGCTTGGCTTTCAGGCTGAAGCGTGGTCAAACCAAGAACACGCCGCAAAGGATATAAACGCGCAAGCTGCAAACTAAGAGTGACAGCCTGAAAACAGCAGCTGGGCCTAGGCCAGCCCTACCACCTCTGCGCAGCGTCTTGCCACAACGATACATCGTTTTGATCTTGCCCATTGAATTGCAATTGGTTACGAATTATAGGCTATCTATTTCTCATAGATCCTCCCCACCCATGGCAAAAACTGGCTTGAAAAAAGTGCCAACATGTGCCAAACGCAGGGAGGACAGAAAACAAGCAGAAACAGCACGAGCAAATCATCGCTGCTGGTGCAACGGGAACTGGCCCACGGCTCCAAAATCTGTGCACCCTGAGACCTGCTCAATCATGTCGACTTTGTCCCGTGAGAGAGGTTCTGGCAGTCCAGATTGTCTAGAAGCCAAGAATGGGAAAAAGATGCTCGAAAAGTGAATCCTTAAAATTCTCCCGACGCTTTGGCGGGTGGCCGCATCTTAGGCACCAATGCCACCCATGCCGCCAGTTCCAGAAGAGCCACCAATAGGGCCAGATTCGCCTCAGTGCTAAAGGGAACCAGCTTAAATGCAGCAAGCCCCAGGGCCCAAGCCGCTTTGCCTTGGGCCTTGAAATGCCTTCTGCGCCTTTCAAGTTGAGGCGCCTTCTGCGCAGCAATTCTCGTCATCGCTTGTCTGAGCCTGGGGCAGGCGACTGACGGACAAGTCAAGGGTACAATTCGCCCAGCGACCCCGGTGCGCACTTCTTCGGTCATCTCGCTGCCGGCGGTGTCCTGGCAAAGGTGAGAAACTTGCCCGGGTGCCGATTTCAAGCTGAAGGGCACGCGCCTCCGCTGAATCGGATTCCATGATCTCAGCCTTCCTGAAGTTCAAGGACCAGGACCAGAGGGTGTCAACCCGGGCAGGCGGCCGCGATCTGGGCGAGGCGCAAGCAAAAAGAAAAAAGGACACACCCTGGAGTTCGGGCAAACATTCATAGTTGTGTTTCAACATGGGCCGTCGAGCTTTCCAGCCATCCAGTCTCCCCCTTGCCTCTGCACCATCTCACCTGTCTCCTCATCCTCCTCCATCAGGATCAAGTCCTGCGACATGGCGTGCTTAGGCTTCGCCCAAAATCACTGACAAAGGCTACACTTGGTTTTCCTCCAGAGGTGCCCACATGCTGTAAATGACGCCATTGTCTTACAAGCTGGCCTGCGTTTGAAAGCCACTGTCAACATCGCCAGCATCGTGTTAACAGCCCGGCATCACCAGTGGGCTGCTGGTTGAAGCTTTGGTTTCGGTTTACGGTTGGGTTTAGGGCGGGTTTAACGTTTGTTTAGGGGTGGTTTGTATTTTTGTAGGGTGAAGTTAGGGTTGGCTTGGGCTGGCCGGGTTTGTGGTTTAAGGTTCCAGGCTTGTTTCGAGTTTGGTTAGGGCAGGTTTCGGATTGCTTTAGGGTGGGCTTAGAGTCTTTTTAGGGTGGGTTTAGGGTGGGTTTAAGGGTTTGCGTGGAACTTAGGGTGTTTATGTTTGTTTGATGTTGGTTTCGGGTTGATATATGGTTCTCTTCGGGTTTGTTTCAGGTTGGTTAGGGTGAGTTTACACCCTGTGGAGCCGAAATCCTAACCAACCCCCGCCCGTCGCCCACCTAGCACAACCCTAAGCCCAACCCCAGCCCCGCTCTAAATCAATCCTAAACCAGCACTACGCAAGCCCTAAGCCCACCGTTGTAGCGCTTGGAGATTGCAAAGGTTGGTTTGTAATGGGTTAAGGGTTGGTTTGGTATGGGTGCCGCCAAAGCCGCCAAACGCCGTCCCACAGCCACGAAAAACCGCTAGACAATGGGTGGGTTTCAAACACAACGCCAAAACCTACAAATCTACTAGTCTAAGACAAGAGCACGCGCACCGCAAAGACACAATGTCACAACGCGGCGTGATCGTGGCGAGGCTTCCTTTGCGCAACATGTGCACAAGTGCCTTTGTGTCTCTACGTCTGCGCAAGCTCTCTTCGCAAATTGTGTGAGTTCTCTTGCGTGTCTGCCGCACATTCTCTCGGCAAGACTCACTGCTAAAGACCCCCATGGAAGTTCCCTGCACAAGTTCAAGCGTCTCTGTGCAAGCTCTCTGTGCAAGAACCTCTATGCAAGTTTGCCTGCACAAGTCTCAATCAACCCAACTTGCTCGTGGGGTGGGGGGCGGGGGGCGGGGTTGGTTCTCTGAGGGGCAACACGAATTCTATCTTTTGCCGTTCCATCGCAACCTTACTCCGCAGGTCGTGCACGTCAACCGCACGAAGGCGTGGTAACAAAATGCTGGTTTTGGAGCTTTGAAGCGAGGCATCTTCGGCCTGAATCCCCCTTGGCCCGCTCCCAAAAATCGCAACTTGCTTTAGGAAAAACAGGGACGCAGACAGCACATCGCAGCTTTCCGGTACAAAAGTTTCCCGCAGCAGAGAGGCTTGCACCAAGATTCCGGTGCCGAGCTACCTGCGTGAAGCTAGATGCACGCAGAGACTTGCAGATGTCGTGTGGCCAAAACCCCTCTCCAACTGCCTCCAGTCCGCCTGAAGCAAGCCTGGAAGCAGCCGGCCCCCAGGGCCAGAGGTCAGACCCCGTCGACTTCGACAAGGATTTTGATCCAAAAACAATCAAATTGTTTAGAAGTTTGGACCTGCACTTCTGTACCTCTCTGGGCTCTCGTTCTGGCCCTTGAAGCCAGGTGGAATCGCCCGGACATGCACCTACCCTGCAGCTTGGAAACCAGCTCATGCATTTCGGCGCCGACTCACTCACTTTAATAACAACACCTCAATGCAAACTAAAACACAGCATATACCTGCAAAGCGTTTAGCATACAAAGCCCAGTTGTCGAAGGTCCGCCCACCTGATGGCCGCAAATGGTTGCGCGAGGGTGTTATTTTAGTCCTCGCGGCAAAGGGCTGCGAGGGACCGCAAAAGATATTAAAAGTCCCTCGCTTTTGAAGGTCGACACGTCAAACAGTCGAAGTCTTGCAAAACCCGCAGGCTGCGGTCGATCCTGGCGCGGCACCTTGAAACACCAGTTTAATGCAAGTTGCACAAACATGAGTCGTCCGAGTTTTGTGGCGCAAGTCTTGGGCGTGCTAAGTTGCACGCGCGAGTCTTCTGATCTGGCTGAAGTCTTCAAACGCAATCTCACGTGCAATCGATCCGAGCAGTCTCTCTGGGCAATCTCCCTGAGCAATCTCTCATCTTGGAATCTCTCGGGCGACCTCTTGGTGAACCCGCTGTGAATTACAGCCGGCTATGCTTTCTGGGAAACAGCCTCCATGACGTGTTTCCCAAGAGCACATGGAAACATTTGTGAGTCCACATGGTTCTTTTCCATTTGTGTGGGAAATCCGCCGACATTGTTCGGCGTGTCGGATACCTAAGAGAGGACTATTGGATACCTAAGAGAGGATAGAGGATAACCCCCCCCTTAGTCCCTCCCCGGGGACACGTCAAATACGCATGGTTTTTCGGTCGCCACCCCCCCCCCCCGCGTACCGCGCGGCAATTTGATGACGTTCCACTAAACGTAGTCTTCGGGGAGCGGGTCTGGAGAAACGGGGGTCCCAGGCTCGAATCCTCCCGCCGCCTCTTTCTGCCGGCTGAGGTTTTGTGCTGCCTTTTGCGGAGAACTTTGAGACACACGGTGTTCGGTGTTTTTCCTTTGCTGACACCATTGAAAAAACATTGTGTTTTCCGATTTCCTTGACAATTGGCACCAATTTCCCCCCAATTTCCCCTAATTTCCCCCAATGCTTCCCCGCAAATTGCGCCTTACTTTCTCACCAATCCCTCCCACTTTCCTTTCAATTTCCATCCGACTTCCCCCCAATTTCCCCCCCAGTTTCCCCCAAATGTCCTGGCAAATTCCCCAACCCCAGCTTCCTTCCAAGTGTCGCCCCCAATGTCCTTCGTGTCGGATACTTGGGCCATGCTAAGCCACGCTTCTCGCAAGCAAGAATGCCGTACAAGGGGCAACCTCAACACCCCTCAGAAATCAGCTTATCCGCGCACCCCGCCAAAATGACATGCAGTGGCCATGACATACCACCCAGCACTAAGGTGCCCTAAACGGCGAGCCTTCCTGTTCGCAATTGGACGCCCTGTTTGGTCGCCACCCTTTCCCAACATTTTACCTGGAGGCATGGTTCGGCGCCCTTTTTGGGAGCACCCTCTTGGTGGCACTCAACACTCCGCCGACATTGCTCGGCGTGTCGGGGAGGATGGGGGAACCAGAGAGGACAGAAGAGCATACTAGGGGGACACGGGCGAGAGGAAGAAGGAGACAAGCTAGATGCCAATGTCGGCGGACTGAGCCGGAGGCTCTAAAGTTTAATGGGTCCCCCATGTCCCTCTCAAATAGAACGTAGACTACCGCAAGGTTTGACTAAACCTCATATGCCATCAGCAGGCAGGACTTGCGCGTCCTGCCCATTTCCCCCGCCTGTCCTTTCTGGTGAGGATTCCGCCTGAAGTGGACAAACGTGATTGGTGGTCATGTAATCTGGGGCAACATGGTTGCAGAATCGCTCAAGTCTTTCCCTGATCATGCATCTTGCCTCTGCGAAGCCAAGCGCCCTTCCCCCACAAGCAGAATGCCCAAAAGAGCCTTGAACGTCGTGCCAAACAATCAGGGGAGTACCCTGGGCCTCCACTTTCCCGGGAGAGTTCTTGCAATTACCCTCCCCCCAAGCTCAAGCTCAGGAGTGTTGGTCGCAAAATGCGGCATCACCTACTTGTGCACACGTTACTCTCCTACCTGGCTTCGCAACCTCCAATTTGTTCTTTGCCTGTCACTTGTGGTAACATTCCTCCCCTGCCCATTCGCTCCCAAGACAGCTTCCCCTTGTCAGTGGGAACATGACGATCCCCCCCGTCGCTATGTTCAAAAACAGGATCTGCAACAAGTTGCTTGATCCCAAGCACTGAAGGGAAGATCCTGAATTGCTCCCAGACCTGCGCTCCCAGCAGGTACAGGTTCTCTTTCCCCCCCCCCCCCGCACAATTCCCGTGTGGGCAAGTAAAAGAGATGAAACCATATCACCCCAGCCCCTAGACTTCCTTGGGTCCCAGGCAGAGGTCGCCATTGCTCTCCAGCACCGGCAGGTGCCGCAAGCCCAGCTGCCGGAGCAGGGTGAAGGCGCTCGCCATGGAGGCGTTCGGCGTGATGGTGTAGCTGGTGGTCACGTACCTAGCGGTCTGGCCAATGTCGAATGAGTCTGCCTGGGGACCACCAAGTAACCATGGTTGAAAAAAGTGGTGAACGGGGATCGATTCCCGGGGCAATCACTGAAACAGGCATGATTCAATCGTGCAGACCTGGAGCCACACCTAAGAAAGGCAAGGGTGAAGACGCCCCCGTCTCAGCTGTAGCCCAAAATCAACAAATGCCTGAGACCTTTCCATGCGGCACTTCAATACTTGCACTCACTGCTTTCAGAACTGGCACCGACTGCCAACATCTGCTGGTGTCCGCTTGGTTGAGCCTCCGCTCCAAGTTTGATCCCAACAGGCACACCACCCAAACCAGTGGACAGCGTCATGGGCAAACATCAATCTATGCTGCACGTTCCAATTGAATGAGAAGCTCCACTCGGGCAATCTTGGACATGCCTTTCTATATATTAACATGCACACAAAGCCTGCAAGTGAAGGCTTCGGGGCCATTGCTGTGTTGCGAGCGCCTGCTACAGGGTTGTCCGTCCCACGCCAACAGGATCCAATGCAGCTCTGACACGGCCGCAGGTCGATATACATCTCCAAGTCTTCCTTGGAGATTCGTTTCTGCAGCTCCGGAAGGTCGGGATACTGGTTGATGTTGGGCCACGCAATTGCCTGGGGTGTCAAGCAGCGACATCGCTCACCGCCCGTGAATCGCGGGGGCCAAAGGTAGGGCCGTGAAGGAACGCCACGCCAAGCGCCAGGTCAAGCTCGAGACTTGCTATCTAGCAATGGCTTTCCCGGTGCCTCAAACGGCAAGATGGAGCCCGTCCCCCCATGCTCTGGCTCCGGAGTGAACAGCCCATAGTACCGACCTCGCAATTGCATTGCATCTGCTCGCCGCATCTGCCTGCCACTTGTCACATTGCCCGGCCTCTAGACAAAAGGAGGTGCAGAAAACTCCGCCCGATCAGGCCCTGAGCCAAAATCATTCTCAAGGCTCAGGGAGCTCAAGCTGCGCAATTGCGGGTGCCTCCAACTTCTTGGTGCCACTCTGCAGCACAGGGAAGCCGTTGTGACCGCAGGAGTCCAGTATTTGCAGCAAATTGCCCACCTGCAAAAGAAGAGGATGCTCACACCATTCCAGTCTCCAGCATCATTTGCCGTGACAGCACGGTATCCAATCTGCGTGACCTTGCCTTCTCCCAAGAATCAAGGGCCACCACCTGCAAATCAATTGAGAAATCAGAGATGCTCACAAGATGCGCATGCCCGGAACAAGTGGGGATGAAGCCTAGTGTGACCGTTGGCCTAAATCCACTTGCAGCTTGTCGTGCCTCAGTCGCCATGACATCCCTGACGCTGTAGCGGACCATAACATCTGCAGGAGTATGCTCAAGCAGTGGGATTTGCTTCAGCTCAATAATGTGCAGGTCGTAGATGCCGCGATTGAAATAATTGCCTGGCATGCCAAACTCAGCTCGCATCTCTGGTCACGACAGTGAGGGCATTTGGAAGGACCTTCAAATTGGATGCGATGCACCCTGCCTACCCACGTAGCAATGACCACAACCGTGAAGATGGGAAGACCAAAGACGCCAGTGCCAGTGGCCTCCGTCAGGATCATGGCCAAAGATATGGTGATCCTTCACGCTGTCACGCTTTCCAAATGCACAACTCGTAGCACACCAAGCCTAAGTCCTAAGTCCTAAGCATCTTATCAGGAGACATGGCGGTGCGACCGCAGTGCATTCTTGTTCCAAATGCGGATCCCGGCGCTCCTGCCCACTCCGGCCAGCATTCCGCAGGCTCCGACCAGGGCATAAATTCCAGGATGCGCCCAGTGCACTAGAACCTCAAGTACGTGGACAACAAAAAAAATGAATCACTGAAGACTCTCAGAAGCAAGTTAGATTGCACAATGCCTTGCACATGGCAAAACGTGATTAACATCAGCCACAGTGTCACTCTGGCCATAAACTACAGCAATCACCAGCTCGCAAGCTGTCAAGACCTACTCTGCATCTTTTCAATTCTCTCACTCTCGGGCTGGCCACTCAAAGGTCACAAGGCTTGATACACAACAGGCTTCTTGGAATGCCACGCCTTTTCCAAACTCATACAAGTTTGGGAGCTTGGGAGGACATGGGCTGTGCGGCTAAGTGTTCCCACATGCAACGACACACTTGCAGCCGGGCGCACCCAGTGCGGCGCTAGCCGCAAGAGCTCGCCCACACAGCGCCCCAAGACTGCGCCAGTCAACAGAGAGGGCACGAACAGCCCTGATGGGACGCCCAAGCCGAACCTGAGGCAATTGCTTTCAGCCTCCAGCTCATGGCGTGGGATTGCAAAAAAGATCGAAGCAGAACAAACTTTGCAACGTGTTTTCCCCTAGAAAGGCCTAAACGAGGAGATTGCGAGGCCGTAAATCGGAGAGAAACCATGCTTCATCTCACGCGGTCGTCCATTCTTTCAATTGACTGAATTGCTTGCAGAGAGTGGCAAGACAGCAGTACTCGCAGTCACGCGTTGTTCAGGTCGCACGCTGATTCAGGCCAGTCATCTTCACCCCGCGAACTCTTGGTCCATGCTACAGGCATCATGGTGGCCCCGCTAACATGTTGCGCACACGGGCAAAGACTAGCAAAAACGGAGTTGGGGTACCTGCCATAAAATAGGTATTATTAGTCCTTTTTGGTCCTCTTCGGTCCACTTCGGTCCTTTTCAGTGCTTTGTTTTGTGTTGGTTTTGTATCAACTTCGTATCGCTTCTGGGAAGTAGTTCTGACCTGGAATTGGTTTTATTTTGGTTTGCTAGTCGTCTATCGGTCTAGTTTTACATTGGTTGAGTGTTGGTCCAAGTCCCGGCTTGGAATTGGTTTAGTATTGGCTTAGTATTGGCTTAAGATTGGTTGTGTATTGTTTTAGTGTTGGTCCAGTATTGGGCTCGTACTGACTTGGTTTTCATCTAGTGCTGGCTTAGCATTGGTCTAGTTTCGATTTAGTATCGGATTGAGAAGTCTCCTATGTACTGCTTAGCCGTTTGTGGCGTTTTGTTGACATTGGAGATAGCGCGCCAACTTTGCCCACTCAAAAAGATGGTGAAGGCCTTCTCCTGTTTTTGGACAGGTGTATACAACGAAATTTAATGGGTGGGGCACAGGTACATCTGAGGTCCAAGCTTGGAGGTTTAGAAGGCCTGAGGCAAAGGACAACTCACATTTTTGATGGTGCCTGTGTGATGACCAGGCGCAACGATGTTACTGAAAGGCACAGGAGGTTGAGCGCAGGCAAAATGTCAAGTCACGTCCAGCAGGCGATGGCCAGGTTGAACAAACCGAAGAAAAAGAGAAGTCCGATGTCCTCAAAGCCCGTGTCCTTGTGGAACAAGTCGCCTTTGCAGCGCATTGCCGCTTGGTGCGACGAGACATGCCAAAACCAAACTGAGGCACTGAGGGACATCTGCCCGCTTTCAAACCACAGCTGCTGTGTGTGAGTGAGTTCTTCGAACTGGATCTGGTAAGCGCCTGGCTGACACTCTGACACTCTGACACTTGCAATGGTGCGCAAGTTGGAATGAAAGACTGGGCCACGCCTTCCCCGGCGAATTTCCAGAGGGTGGGCACCCAGAACTTCAGGCTAACGATGGCAAAAGTCACCAGAAGCACCTGCATCGAATCAGCTCCGAGATGGCCGAAATTTCAAGCATCGACCAATGTGTACTCGTTACTTGTTGGATTGATGCTGCACAAATTGCACAATATGAAAATGAAAAATGTGTGGACGCAGCTTGGCATGATCAAAATTGCCCACGGCTGTCCGAGCCGGCCTCAATGAAACGCTTGCAACCAGTTGGACCAATATGTCGCTTCCGCCACCTAAACCAAAGTGCGATGCAAAGCTTGCGGTTGATGATGCCACTTTGCATTCAAAATGTGTCATCCCGGCACCGCTTGGAGCATACCGGGTACAAGACTGATTGCAGCAAGGGTGCTTGGAAAGGCGGCCGTTGAAGTGGTTGAACAAAGCCCCCAGCAAGCCAGCGCACACCCCCATGATGACAAAAATGACCATCTCTATGAAATTGTACCTGAATTGTGACAAGCAGCCTGGCGTGCTGATGCGCCTTCTCCGCATCAGGAGAACTGCCTTTTTAGCAGTCAGAACTGGACCGAACCTTGTCAACGGCTAGAGCTCATCGCTGCCAAGGTGCTGGATTTCGTCTTTGAAGCGGCCAAAACTTACTGGCACACCGGTGCCCAACCTCGGAGGAGCAGAATCACGGGAAAAATAAATCAGCAACGGCTCTTGGCCAACATGAAGCAAGCACGCCATCACCTTTCCTTCACTCATTGGCCCTGTCGCGGGACGGTATTGAGAGTTCTGGGGAACCATCCTCCGGGGGGCCTTCCCATGCTCTAGTGCCTGCATCCCATTTTGGCCAGCTCAAAGTTCGCCTGACTAGGGTGCGGGAATCGGCCAACATGAACCCAGCTGACACCCGGCGAGTGGTCAGGTTCCTCGCGCTCACACAATCACTGACACATCGACCTCCTGCGTGACCTCCAAAGCGTTTTGACCTCGTTCTCTTCCCTGAGCTTCACCGCGTCCGCCAACCCGCGTACTGCCCGGCCATCACGGGGGCTCCGCTACCAGTGACAAACGTGAAGCAAGCACACCATCGCCTTTCCTGACATCGCTGACTGGAAAAATCATGTTTTGGCAACGCCACGAGCCTCCAAGCTGGGCCAGCAGCCAGCCAGGAAGCCAGCCAGCAACCAGGGCTGGCAGGCAGGCACGCAAGCAGGCAAGCAGGCAAGCAGGCAAGCAGGCAAGCAGGCAAGCAGGCAGGCAGGCAGGCAGGCAGGCAAGCAAGCAGGCTAGCAGGCTCGCAGGAAAGCAGGCAAGCAGGCAGGCGGGCAAGCAGGCAGGCGGGCAGGCGGGGCAAGCAGACAGGCAAGCAGGCAGGCAGGCAAGCAGGCAAGCAGGCAAGCAGGCAAGCAGGTGAGCAGGCGCACGCAAGCTTTCGTGGCGTGTGGCTGTGAAGGCGAACCCCAAGTATGTAGCGCACATGCCAAAACCCTAGATTGACACCCCCTGCTCTGCAGAACCTGCTGCCAACCATCATGTACAAAAAAATATCCATTTAGGGGACCCCTCGTTTTGGGTTCCATGTGAATCTGCAGGGGAGCTCTTGAGTTTGGCATGCTTCGCCCAATTCTCAAAGCTGAAGGCCGTCGGCAGCTGCATAGGCTCAAAATCTATAAGCCCAAAACCCGTTGACTTTTGATTCTATGGTGGGTATGCCTTTTGCAAAGACCGTTGGCTCAGCACACGCTGCGGTGCGTACACAACTGTCGCAGGGTTTGTTGGCATGCCAATGCCAATGCGCTATGCAGGAGCGGCGGTTTGTCCATTGGCCGGCAAACAGCATGAAGTCAGATTCTGAAGTCTGAAAAATGACATTGAGCTCAAAAAATCTCGGAAGCCAACCCGGCTCTCGACAGCTGCCTTGCGGAACCATGGTGGGCTTCCCTATCTTCAAACCCGCCGAGCCCCGGAAAATGAATGCGTGACACCGCCAAGTCCCCCCGCGCTTCACTGATTGATTGCAGCATGCAGCAAGAAAATGGGGCGGTGCTCCAGGATCGGGCCGAGGGTGAGGCGTGTCACCAGCGTGGCAACCGAGCTGGACACGAAGAGTTGCGTGAGGATCCTCACGCAAAGATCTTGCAAACTTCAAAAACTTCAAATCAGATCCCTGGCAACTCGTCCTCGGTGTCATGTGGGAGGCGCCCTCCTCCACGGCAAACAGGACGGCTCCAATGGGCGCACCGAAGGCCGCAGAGACGCCGGCAGCAGCACCCGCAGCCACGAAGTCACGCATCTCGACCTAGCGCGCAACAAACGCGGAAGTGACGCCCTTGCCGTCCTCTTCAACTCATTCCCTCAAATTTAATGATGGCCTGAATGCAACCCAAGCGACATCCAAATTCATGGGTCGCAGCCGGCGCTCCAGGTTCAAGTATCTTAGCAAGACATACGCAAATATGGCAGCCAGTCACCGGAATAGATCACTCAACTCCAAATGGACACCGTTTCTTTTGCCCAGGCCAACTCTGACCATTAAAGAATGATAAGCACCAGCCGGCTGCGGCTCAAAAACGGGGTAATCACATTGAGCCTCGTTGTGCCTTTTGAAAGCACATCACCCAGGCCAATTCTTTCCACCAGGTGACGCTACCATAGCTCCTACGATGGCGCCGCTGTGAATCATGGGGCCCTCCTTGCCACAAGGCAGCCCTGCAGTGACCTGAGACAGCAGCGGGCGGGCTAAAATCGCCGTAAGTAAAAATGCGATTCGGCAAATGCCCCACCAAGGCAACACGCAAAAATGAGGAAGCCAGGAGGCTGAGAAAACGATGCCGGCCGCTTTGGCAAAAAGCGTCTTCTTCGTCACGAGCTTCGGCAAGTGGATGCCATTCCTCAGCGCACTGCGTGGACAAAGGTGAGATGTTGCAAACATACGCTCAAAAAGAAGGCAGCTGGGACTCTGCCTCATCCCAAATCCACGGAACGCTTCAAATCTGCTGCGGGGCTCTCACAGGTGCAGTCTATCCAAGGCGCAAAAAGCATTTGATCTCAGGGATGCCACTGCCTGCCGCTAAAACCTCCACAAAGCAAACGAGGATGCCGGCGATGGCAGCTGAACCTCAAGCGAACAGATTTTTGCGTGTCGCCGGGCACGGAGCTCCCGCCCACACATGTTCACGGCGGGCAAAGGAAGCTTCGCTGTCAAGATCAGCCAAGCCACAAAGGCAAAAGCTGACATCAAACAAATATTGCAGACCAATTGAATCCGTGTTTTCGCCCACCCAGTCGATGAGCTTGATCTTCTCCTGTGAATCTGGGAGCGCACACTCTTACGTTGGGTGAGGGTGCTCAATTGTAACTGTGCACCGTTGCTAAGCTTGCCCCAGGTTTGTCAATTGAGCTGCATCCGCCTCGGTCAGGTAATGCAGTGCCAGCTCCACGCATACAGCGACCTCAAGCATTGTTGCAATTTGAGCAATCCGAAGACTATCCCACAAACTCATCATTTCCTGAGATCTCCCTCTTTTTGGGCTCCACGTCGACTCCGGGGCAAGATCCTGAAACAGAATCCGTGGCCCTGGTAACGCAACTACGACTGGGCGCCCAGGCGAGCCCAGCACCCAGCCCAATGGCCACCAGCAGAAGCCATCGCATGGCACCGAACGAGAACCATACGCTCTGGTTGAAGCTTTTGCTGAAGAGGCCAACTCGTTCGAAGTAATCCTTGGAGAACGATGTCAAGAAAATGAAACCCGCGCAGTAAAGTTCAGCGGGTTGGTGCCCAAGAGCTGCCCCTGCCGCCCAGGTTCAATGTGCTGGGCAGACTCATTCACCGCATACCTGCAAAGCATCCCAAGGCATCTATGCCAAGGCCATTCAAGCACCATTGCACCCCTGGTCCCTGGCATGGAACCCACTAGACTGTCCTCTTTTGCAAACTGTCTTCTTGCCAGGTTTGGAGGGAATTTCTGTACCCTGACAGCTTTGAGACATGTCTCTTCCTGCCAAGGGGCCCGATGGATTCAGTGCCTGCTGGCGCCTTCAAGTTCTTACTGTAGGTGCGCGGTTGGCTCTCGATGCCTCATTTAATTGCAATTGGCTGGGAAACGGCATGCGCACAAACCCTCGCACGGTGTCTGCAAAAAGCGAATGTCGCACGGCTCTTGCAGCCAAGGAACGGGACAAGTAGCGCGTGGCGCCAGGAACCACCATGTTTCCAAATCTATTTGCTGCAAATTGTGCTTGTCACCCTCCTGCCTGTTGGCGATTTTGTACGCAAATGAGCAAGCATTTGCAGGAGAGCGACGGGTCAAAGATGGCTCCCTGTGATGGTTTGACTGCTGGCATCCTAGTTAGTTGATGCACACTGGGTGTGACGTTTCGTTTGTTAAGCCACGCGACCCCCATGGGCTCCCTGCAGGGACAAAGCTAGTGGCTATGAGCAGAATGTCTTGGCAAGGCGGCACATTCGGTCCAGCGGCAATCGCCCAGAATGACTTGGCAAGAAATGCATGTGGCCAAGCGAGAGCAAAGCCAATGCAACCTCAAGGTTGAAACCGGGGAGTATAGCTTTGCAACCGTTTTCCTTGGCATCAGTTTAGTTGGTGGGCACAATGTAAGGATGTCCACCAAAGGGTGGGAAACTGAAAGCCATACCCAAACAGAGAATCTCACAGTAAAGCGAACTCCTACCGGCGCGTTTCACACAACGCTCAAAATGGATGGCAACCTCATGCAACCTCTAAATGCCTCAAGCATGAAGCTGACTGAAGCTTTGGTTTGTATTTTGCTGAGAATGGTGCGTCAAATGATCAAAGTCTTTACTGCAACATCAGTGGTTGCCTCAGTGCCACTTTCTGTTTTTGCCACCACTTCTTGTTTGACCTCTCCTCCAGTTGGCATCTCGCAAGGCATCCTGCCCAAACCCTGCACACATGTGTTTCAAGCACGAAAGGCTCCTCAAGCCTCTCAGCGTCACCTAATGCACAACATCATTTCCCCGCTCCAGCTCGCCCAGCCTGCAAAATTGGTCTCTGGAGCCGCCAGCTCTTTGGCCGTGAAGGCTACGTCTTTGCCGGCTTGAGGACAATTACGCTGCACTTCCAACCCGCTGCTGCGCTAATCTGGCAGCTCTCTGCCCGCCAAATTTGGAAGCGGCCCAAATTCTGCACGTGACTGAGAAATTTGTGATGCGCTTGGCATGTCCGTCAAGGCGCCAAGTCTAACGAGAAGGCACCCCTGGCCTCCTTAATGGAGCGAGTTCAGCGTTTAGAGTGGCTTTGGTGAAGGCTGGATTTTTTCAGGCCCCAGCCGAGTCCTCTCTGTACCTTCGGAGAGTTTTTTTCTCCCCACGCGCCTTGTTCCGCTGCAACTGTCGGTGTGCCTAAGGGGTTCTTTACACTGCAAATGACGCGGATTCTTACAATCGAAAAAATATTATTATTTTTTAAAAAAAAAATGTCTATCATTAATGCCTGTCAACTGTCCAACATAGGCTCTGGGGTAGAGATTTGTGGAACTAAAAAGATAGAAGCGTTCCTGTAGATTATGAGGGCTTACAGTTAGGATAGGCCATGCGCAACTTTTTTCGGACTCAAAAGTCTAGGGTCCACCCTAGGTTTTTTGCATTTTTTGAATAAGCGCCTCAAAACAGCCATTTTAAAACATTTTTTGAAACAGTCTAAACACATTTTGATAAATATGTTTTTAGTACAGCATACCAAAACGAAAATTGAATCATTTTTTGAAAAGTTCAATACACCTAAACATTTTCATTTTCAAAAACACACATTTTCCAAAATATTTTAGAAAATATGTTTTTTCAAAAGAGATAAATATATATAGCATTTTAAGAAGAATTATTCAATAAGAAACAACATTTTCAATAATTCAATGAGAAGACAAATAATTAATCATTTTTCAACATTTGGATATTCCGGAGTTGCGCATGGCCCGCCTTGTAGGATTTTATCTTCAATATATAAAACGCTATACTTACATTATAATTATAACATATAAGGGTATAAATGTTATTATTATAGTATGGTTTATGGACTACTCAAAAAATAACAGATATCTTAAGAATGTGAGCCCACCGTAAATCCAAAAAACAAGCTATGTTAATCCAAAAAACAAGCTATGTTAATCAAAAAACAAGCTATGTTAATCCAAAAAACAAGCTATGTTAATCCAAAAAACAAGCTATGTTAATCCAAAAAACAAGCTATGTTAATCCAAAAAACAAGCTATGTTAATCCAAAAAACAAGCTATGTTAATCCAAAAAACAAGCTATGTTAATCCAAAAAACAAGCTATGTTAATCCAAAAAACAAGCTATGTTAATCAAAAAACAAGCTATGTTAATCCAAAAAACAAGCTATGTTAATCCTTAATCCGTCAAACTCACCAAGATTTCACAAATTAATTCGCTAGGTATTTTATATAAATCTTCCTGCTTATGTATTATTGTCTCCCCATTTTTCCTTGGTGCCTGATGGAAGCCGTTGTGCTGTTTCAATATGTTTATTATTCCTGATGTTGCCACAATCCTTTTTACATAATTCTCTAGGTTTCCAAGTTGTAATGTTATTCCAGAGCCTAGTGCGTTTTCTGTAAGGCATTCCATATTTACAATAATCAACATCTTTAAAATCAAACTCATCCATAAACTCCTGATTTTTTAATAATCCAGTTTGTGGATTTTCGATTACAAAATATTTAGGATTGACATATTTGATAATCTCAATAGTTTTTAAGACAATATTATTTGCATATTCGATATTCCTAATTCCCCTAGTTTTTGCTATGCTGTATTCAGTGCATGGGGGACTACTCCAAATAAAATCAAAATGGTTTCTGTCAAACTGTTTGTAATCCCACTCCAAAATATCAGTGTTGATATCAGCATTTTTCAAGTCTAATGATATCACATTAAATCCAAGCGACTTTGCTATGGTTCCGACGCTTTTTGTTCCGCTAAATAATTCTAATAAATTCATATTATTAGAATTACTTAGATAGTAATTATTCAAATAATACATATACTCCATCATCATTTTTTGAAATTTTGTAAAATTCTAAAGTGGTGCTTTTAGGTTGTTTGATTTTTCCTGTATTCAACATATCACAGTATTTCTTTTGTTTTGTAGGGTAGTCGCCCGATGGTCTTCCTATAGATTTTGATTGAAATATCTTTTCGATTTTTTCCTTCTCCTGCTGTTCGCTTTCAACTGGTCTCATTTTGTCATCAATGGATTTAATCGTATCATTTAAGTTTTTGATATTTTTACTAATTAATGTTATCTTCTTCATTAAATCATTAATAGTATAATTTTCATTTTCAGACATTACTATATATTTATTTAGATATTTATTTATTTAATTATATATTTTCATCATTTGTTTAACAGTTTCCTGTGTTTCGTTTTCATTATTATCGGATGGTGTTGCTTGCCTACCAAATTTAAAAGTTATATTATGGACATCAGTTTCTAAGTTGATACTGTCTTTAGTTTTATCAATATTCAATTTCTTATCATTTTTACTTACTTTAAAACCAACTGGCACACAACTACATTTACAATTTCCCTTCCTTTGTATTTCTAACTCATTTTTAAGTTCTAACATCTTTTTGCACATAGGACAAGCAACCTCAATTACTGCTGTTTCTTTAACAATTTCTCCGCTATCTTCATCTGTTGAAGAAACACTTAAACCTGTCTTATTTTTGTTTTTCTTTTTCTTTTTCACCATTTATATTAATATTTACATTTTTATTTTTGATATATTGTATTCCTAGCTTAAGTATTTCTAATGAATAATAACAACATTTTTTAATTTTATTGTCAGTAATTATTACCTGTTCTATATTTTCTACTTCATCTATTATATTAATATAATTTGAATAACTCCTATTCATATAAATAATAAGATAAAATAGTTATTTAATCTTAATATTTTCATGCATAATAGAATATTCGGGGCTCAGCACTGGGGTTTTCACTGCAACACGCAAGCAAGACACAAACTAATTGTCTTCAATGCTTATTGATTGAAGTTGATGAAAGAGCCTGTTCTACTACGATAGACACCATTCATATCATAGCAATGCTTTCATACAATAAATAATATTAATTTCTTTAATATCAACTATGACAGATGTTCCAATAATAAAACCAATAAACATAACTGAATATGAATTCAAACAATCCAAATATGAGCACGTGCCAAAATTACCATTTAGAAGTATTATAGTTGCTTCTTCGACAGGCGGAAAGACTGTCCTTATTCAAAATTTAATATTGAATGTTTATAGAAATTCATTTGCAAGAATATTTATATTTTCACCCAGTGTCCATAACGACCCTACATTTACAGAAGTTAAAAAATATATCAGGGATGAATTGCACGTGGATGATGAAAAAGAACAAATTTATTTTGATAATTATAATCCAAGTGATTTAGAAAATGTAATTGAAAGACAGAAGAAAATTATTAACTATATGAAGTCTAAAAAGATAAAGAAACTGCACTCAATATTAATCGTTATAGATGACCACGCAGACGACCCTAAATTTGTTAGATATACTAAATTATTACATGGATTATTTACAAGAGGCAGGCACGATGCAGTAAGTGTGATGTGCTCAACACAAAAATTCAATGTTTTGGCGCCTATCATTCGTTTAAATGCCAGTTCATTATATGTTTTAGGTTGAAAAATGCCAGTGAAGTAATGAGTTTTATTGAAGAAAATAGCGCCATTGTTGATAAACAGCAATTATTAGATATGTATCATCAAGCCGTTAATTTTGCTCCATATTATTTTTCTACGTGAATATGAATGCTAAAGACATTAACAAAATGTTTCATATCAATTTTGAACAGGCATTTCAAATTACAAATGATGAATAAAGATATTCTAATTTAATATAATATAATAATATGCCAATGAAACTATGTAGATGTGGTGGATTTTATCGTAGGGGTAATTATAATTTTCATACTAATTCTTGGATACATAAACTTTATAAAGTGTTAAAAAAGACGACCAACAGACGAGGAATTATTAAGATTTCAAAATAATTTTGTTGATGAAGACGCTTCGCCAGAGGCTCGCGAGCTTCGCGACGATTTAATAGATGATATGTGTAGCAACGCCTCAACAAAATTACCCGAAAGTGAAATGACAGATTATGATAGCAATTAATAATATTAATTATGTTTTAATATTATCAATTTAAATTAACGAAGCATTGCAAAATTGTAAAGCAGGAAGTTTATATATTAATTTGTCAGATTTTTCTTTTTCTAATTTCTCAATTCGTGCCACACATTCTTGAATAGATTTTATTATTAAAGTATCTGCTCTTGTTTTTTCATCTACTCTTAAAGTCTTAATGTCTTCCATACTGTTATTTGCATCATTTTTACTTTGACCAATACCCATTATATATAATATTATTTAGATTTTAATTTTTCAAAATTGAAATGTTGGTTTTCTTCTTCTTCATCTTCGTCTTCAGTTGGTGCTGGTATTTCTGTTGGACTTTCAGATGAAGAACTATGGACAGTAACAGGTGGAGAACTATGAACACTAATAGCTTCATTTGATGAATTGCTACAGCTACTTTGTGCATGTCCTGCTGTTATTTGATTGACTAAATCTGCGATATTTATAGTTGTTGCAATTGCACTGTGTGATAAGTTTAATATGATATCTGCTATTGTAGCGCCGTTGTGTAGCATTCTTTCTATCATTTTTGTCAGTTTCAACTTCTTTTCTTCTTCATCGCTGTCATCCTCGTCTGGTGGTTTCTTTGGCGGTGGTTCTGGTGGCTTGTTGTTGTCGAGCATTTTAGTAAAGGCTGACACCATTGCGTCGCGTTGGTTTTTCAATGTTTGTGTTGCCTGTGCTCTTGTTGGCTCATTTCTTTTGTATGTGTTGTGCCAAAAGTTTTTAAGCATTATTTGAAACATATTGTCCTGGTTTTCCTTTACCTTAAACGCTTCAAATGTCATATTTAATTGTTGATTTGCATCATTGTATAACTTTTCTTGCGTCTCTCTGGTTGCTGTAGCAATCGTATCTGTGTTGGTTGCAATGTCAATAAACTCTCTCGGCGTGCCCTTTTTCATCAATTTCGGTGGTTGTATTGTTGTTGAAGTGTTTGGTTTCATTAGGTTATGTATTGAAAAACTGTCGTCATCATATTTATCATTGAATTTCTGCTTCTTTCTTTTCAATATATTTTTAGTTAATATTATCATTATTATCATTATTTATATTCTTTATTTCTTACCTTTGCCCTTAAAACTTGCCTTGAGTTCTTCTATTCTACCTTTGCCTAAATTTACTATCCACCCGCCATTATCAATAGTGTCTAAAATCATATCTGTTAAATATTCTTTGTATGTTCTCGCCTTGCCTCTGCCTTTGTGTTTCAATTCTTCTTGTATTTCGCTTTCTTTTGGCACTTGAATTCCTCTTAAATAAAATTGAAATTTAATATCATTTACTGTTAAATTAGGGTTTTCTTTCCAGTAAACAGGACTAATATTATTATCTAGTGTTGTTTTAAATAATGGTGTCATTGGCAATGGTGGTGGTTGGGGGGCTGTTGAACTTGATGCTCCTGTGGCTTGATATTCTACTTGGGCATCATCTCCGCCTGAAATTGGCGAACCTTCGTATTCTAATACTGGGAGATTATCCGGTACTGTTCTTGTTGTTGCCGATGGTGCTGATTGTCTATTGCCTAGCATTCTTTGAAAAATTGTTCCACCCATTTCTCGTAAGTTTGATGCCATTGCTTGGCTCACTTCATTTACTCTTTCTTTTGTTGCTGTGGTTAGTTCTTGTAGCCTTGTATCTACCATTGCCTCGTGTTGTCTTGTTGTTTGTAGCGGTGTTGAAAAATCATATTCATCTTCTATTGCTTCTGCGTTTCTGGTTAATGGTGTGTCAGTATTCATCCTATGCACTGCATAGATGTGCCCGTTTCTGCGCGCTTCCTGTTTCATCATTATCTCTCTCATCTGCCTGTCTAATATTCTCATCTGTTGGTCTTTCAATAATTCTAAGTGGTCGCTTCCATCAAAAAAACTACCCTGAGGACTTGCTTTAAAAAATGTAGCATCTCGGTTAGGTAGTTTTCCTGTTATTAAATCATTTTCGCAAATTAGACCTACAATTTCTTCATAAGTGGGGCGTCTCTTCAGTCCAAATTTTGCATATGGGTTTATTAATTCTAAACTTGCTGTAGTTGCCATATTTATTATAATAATAGTTAGATTATTAATATTATTATAATAAATTTTAAGTAAATGTTAATTTTTCCAGCTCCTTAATTCGTTTTTCTAAATGCTCCTTCGTCGAATGTGGTAGATTTGGGCGGTGTAGTTCCATTGTTAATCTGTCTAATTCATTTTGATAATTTGCTCTGGCGTGTCCTTCTTGAATGTGTTTCCTTAATGCTACCGATGCTTCTTGTGAATTTCTTAATTTCATTTGTTCGTGTAGGTGTTTTAGATATTCATTATCTTTTAAATCAAATGGACTATATTTAATTTGAGAGGATTGTAAGAAAATCTTACCTTTATTTTTTAAGTTATTTCGTTTATGAAATTTATACATTATATATTTATCATAGATTTTAATTTTAATCATAGAGCAGACTTCCGGATTCGCGAAGCTCAAGCACACTTTCAGAGATCATATGCACAAATAATTCTCGCACATCTTCATCGGTTGTAAATGACTTGTTTGACCCTTTCAATTTAAAAACGAGTAAGCCTCCCATTTTAGTATTCTGGCCTGTGAAATTGGTGTCTTGCATTTTCTCAAATGATATACCAATTACAAATTTATCTTCTCTGTAGCGTTTATATGAA
Organism: Effrenium voratum; assembly: GCA_963377175.1. Lineage (NCBI taxonomy): Eukaryota > Dinophyceae > Suessiales > Symbiodiniaceae > Effrenium > Effrenium voratum. Next base: position 24,549 of record CAUJNA010000710.1, on the reverse strand, counting down.
ATGCTAAAGGCATCTTGGCCAGGGTTCAAATAGTGTAATGTTCTTCGGAGGTAGTAGGCACTCTCGGCGAGGCTCTGGCATTCAAACTCTGGATATTTCTTATTATTAATTTGTAATTGCCACGTTAAATTTAAATCTTTATCTTGAAAACCTTTACCTTGGAAACGCTCACGATCAGCGCCATCTGGATCAGGACCATCAAAAAAACGAGAATTAATCATAGGATTGTAAAAATAGTTCCATCTCTTATAAATATAATTATCGTGTCTGTAGTAATTATCATTATCAGCATCTACACCTGCTCTTGGCGCACGATACAATGTAATGAAGCAACCATTTAATTTAGAAGCGGATTTAACAATATTCATATTAATTTCATTTCCTGCCGCGTTGAATGATTGTGTCATAGTGTGATACATTGGAAATACTAATTTCAAACTTTGACCCTCTAACAAATGTTTCACTATATTATTATTGACCGTGTTGCCCAATTGAATTACCTCAGCTCTAATGATTACATTATTTAATTCCCACTGTGTTGAGGTGTCTCCAGTTGTGAAATAATAACCATTTGCATCACTATGAACATTGTCATCGGTTTTAGCAAATGGTGTAATGACTGGTATATGTTCATCTGATACAATTGTAAATTCCAGTTCAAGCGGAGCATATCGTAAAGGTAAATAATAATTGCTTTCTAACAGTCCGCATACCGGTTTATGTCCTAATCTCATATAACCATTAGCGCCGGGAATTCCTGCAACTGAATGGCGAGTATATCGTGCTGTTAAATCGCCCCAATTGTTATGGTCTTTTGTAGTTGAGTATGTAACTGCCTCGGGGTCAGCAGCGGGATTGGTTCGTGTATTAACATCTAACATTTCTGCCAATCCAGTAGCATATGTGTGTCGCCAGTCATCATCCCAACGAGGATTAGCACCACCTTCTAAATCGTCCATATCTCTAGCACCTTGACTTTTAAAAGAATTATACAATTCACAATGTCTATTGTATTCAACAATATCCTGAACTTGTTGCCCACCAACAGTGCATCTATAACGACTGAAGAAGGATGACAAATTTCCTAACGGTCGTAAAAAATGGCTTCATGTTCCGTCAGTGTTTTGAAGATTAGCAAGTAAACGAATAGAAGATAAATCAATATATGTGTTGTCTTCACCTGTTATATGAAATCTAATATTTTTGTTTCCTGCATTTGGATTATAGACATTACTACCCGATGGAAAATAATTAACGTGTCGTCGGTCTGTGATGTATTGTGCTGTTTCTGGAAGTCCAAAATTTAACGAGTTAATCATTGTAGTTTCTGATTCTGCAATTATATTATCCATTACTTATACATGATGATATAGATTTTATTTTTGATTTTTATATTTTTCTTATGTGGAAGCATTGCAGTAGAATTATTTGAAGTTGCATTTTTTATAGTATTTATTAGATAAGTATTTTTTGTATCAACTATATCTTTTAAAGTATCATATTCTAAATTTTTATATTGTTTATCGTATTTTGTAGGTTCTTTTGTCAGTTTCTTCTCTATTGGAATTTTGTTTTGTTTATCGTTTCTATACATTATTAATATCATTGAGATAATGTTAGTTCATTTACACGCTTTATACAATCTTCTAATTCGTCTCTATACTTATACAAATAACTTAAATCATCTTCATCTAATGGAATTTTCTTTTCTTCTTGTTCTTTTAAAAAGTCGGTATAATCAACTCTACTATGATCTGTATAATGTATTTTGTTATTTTCTGGATGTAATTTTAAATAATCATTTTCATAATTAATAATTTCACTATACGTGCCTATTATAAGTCCTTCAATATTACCTTTTCTGTAGTATAAATGATTTAAATCATTGCTTTCGTGCTCTTCTTTATCCTTATTCAATACTTCTTTGCCACAATTACATTCATATTTACTATTTGATATGTTGTGTTCTTTCTTTTTCTCTCGCTCTATCATTTTCTTATAAGCATATTCAATATCGTTGTCCCATTTCTCAGCATCAATACTCATATATAAGTTATATATATATTTATTTTCATTATTAATATTATGTAGAAGTAATAATATTAATAATGCTTAAAGTTGTTCCATTGCGTTTAAATGAACTTGTCGCTTCTGATGGCGCGCAAGACTACTTCTTCGTATGTCCATCCCACATTCACATTTTACGATTTTCCTTCCCCATTCCAGTTGTCACGCTTTATTGTCTTCCTGTTGGTAATATGACTGCATTCTTTCTTTTATACGTTCTCTGTGTTGTTCAGTGTATATGCCGGTGCGTTCTTGTATATGCTCCTTGTTGTCAATATCATATTCTTTGCGTGTCCCACCCGGCACATTCTTATTCAATGTTGGTCGCAGTTCTTTAATATATTCTCCTTCCTTTCGCCGCAATTGCTCAATATTTTCACACGGGTATTCCTCAAGTAATTCTATGAAGAATTTGTCTTTACCAATGTCATTCATGTTGATATACAGTTTTTGATTCTTAAAAGTTTCTTGACTACTTGCTGACCTATGTTTCGCGATTCGCTTTGTAAGTTTCATATAGGTAGAACCTATATAGAACTCATCATCAATATTGTTATACAATTTATAAATCTTTGACTTGGAATAATCCATTATATATACTTTATTATACTTTTTATTCTTTAAACCCATTTGGGTCAAATCCATTACTTATGTTAGTCGTGGGTGCAATAAGCGTTTCACCTTGCCCTGTCCAATTATTGAAACTGTGTTTATCTAATAAATTATTGCTTTTTATTTCTCCAGTTATCGCCGCGTCATCAAATGCCGCAATTACATCTCCACGATTTCTAAATCGTAAGTGTCGCGGGTTTTTCTGTTGATTAATTCCTGATACAAAAGGTGATGAATAAACAGTAGTAGCATAACTGTTTCCGTGTCTGTTGTTGATTTCTTGAACAACGGAACTGCCGAGACTATGTCCAACGAGTCTATCGACATCTGGATTTTTCCTTAATTCTTCCATTGCGTCTTTATATCTTTCGCTTAATTGAACATTATGAGTAGGAATAAAAAACAAATCTGCAATTACATCATTGACTTTGTGATTTAGTCCCGTTTTAGCACCAGTGCCGCCAATATATAATGTGTTGCCTATTTTTGTTATTCCATTTACATTAGAATAGGCTGCGTCTAAACCCTTGACATCATCGATTTTATTTTTATTTTGAACATTAATTTCTTCAGCATATCGTGTTTTATGTTTCATTATCTGCTTATCAAAATGTTTATTGAAACCTCCTATTTTGTCTTCCAATGTCTTTTTATGATTAAAAAATACATCTTCTATTAAATCCTTACCTGCTGTGTATGCTTTATCACTTGCTACACCTGCCATCATTTGCGTCGGCGTCCTGCCTTCTATAGCACCTAATAATAATTGTCGTCCAATCATATAATAATAATTATATTATAATTTCTATTGTATATTATATTTATGAGTGACAGATTAACATATAAAAAAAATCTATGTTGATAGTGCCTACAGATTGCAAGAAAGTAATTCTACCAGCGATTTTATTATAGAACTTGACCAAAACTTTGAAATTCCACCAAGAACAAAAATGTTCGTGACGGAGTGTTCATTCAGCACTCCGTTTTATACAACAGAGAAAGGGTTTTACGAACGCTTCTATATTATGTTGTACAATAGTTCCAATGTCTTATTAAGAAGCACTGCCGTTGATGTATCCGGTGAAATTTATTATGCCAATAAATTATCATTTAAAATACAATCAGAATTAAACGCGGCATTTAATGATATTGTGCCTGACTTATTCTTAACAGTATATGGACAAAGCGAACGCAAAATGGAACTTAAATTAAATGACCCTCTAACTTACAAAATCAAAATACCAACAGATGAAGAATTAGAAACTTATGTAAATGGCGAATGGAACAGAGGACAGTTTGAATATGACAACCTGAGACCAAAGTCTATTAATTATTTATTAAGTAATTATATTGTCTACGAACCTGCGTCATCTTGGTTAAGTGGATATTTTAATTTAGTTCCTTTTCAGAATATATACATAAATTGTCCTCAATTAAGCGATTATAAATATTCAGCGCCTAACAATTTCAGCAGTTCAGTAATTAAAAAAGTTCAAATCAATCAACAACTTGGCGGAGTTATAACAGATTTTACAGCGCCCATATATGCAGATTTTATTGATGTAGGCGGTAAAAATATTAAGAGACTACACTTTAGAATAACAACTTCAAGAAACGAATTAATTGATTTTCATGGCGTTCCCATTTCTTTTAGCATTCTCTTTCAATTAGATAATTGAATAAACAACCTAATTATTAATATTTATATCAAATTATTAATATTAATATTTCTCAATTTGTCCATATAGACAAAATATATTTAAAAAAATATAGACAAAATATATAATATATTATATATGTCAGAAGTTGAACCTGAAATTACTAATACAATTGAAGCAGACGAGCCAGTAAATGAATTACCACCAATTGAAGAAGAAGCACCAAAGGCAGAACCAACAATAGAAGCAACACAAGAAATACAACATGTTGAACCTCTTAAAAACAACTCAAAAACTCAAGCACGCAATGAAAAGAAAATAACCTGTCCAAAATGTGCCAAAACTTTAACATTAAAATCTTACAGACACAGTCATGAACGCAATTGCCAAGGACCATTAGAAACTAAGCCTATAAAACCTAAACCAAAAGCAGTTCCAATAGCAAAACCCCAAAAGGTAGAATACAACGAAGTGGCGCGTCACGAAGTAGCGCACCACGAAGAAAATCAACAACCACAACAGCAACAAAATAATATAATAGCGAACACACCACCCCCAAGAAGAATGCAACCACAACCGCCTCCAAACCCGCTACAAAATATAGCACAGCATTACCAATTATTGCAAAATGAATATTTGAGACAGAAGCAAGAAAAATACAATGCATTAAATAAAGGTATATTTGGTTCAAGAGGAAAAAAAGATAGAATATAATTATTTTATAACCTACTATATAATAATTATGTTTTCAACATTATCATTGGATGGCTCAAGCAGAATTATAGCAAGTGAATTAGTATTAATAAATTCAACAGAACCATCAACCTTAAGCAGTGTTTATGCTACAAAGCAAGAATTAGCAGATACAACAGGCGCATTGGGTGGCGGTTATACTACTGAAGAAGTTGATGCTCTTATTTTAGCACAGAAAAATAAGATAGATGCAAACATATCAGCAATATCAGGAATTAACGCAACATCAACAACAATGTTTGACGAACAAGTAAATCAAAACACAACAATTACAAGCAACCTTAATAATATAACAGCACACGGATTAACCATAACTTCAATACTACCGACTATATCAGCAAATACAATTAAACTTGACACAAATGCTAATAATATTAGTTCTAATACTTTTTTAATCAGTAATTTAAATGCTACAATAACATCAAACTTCAATACTATTAGTTCTAATACATTCTTAGTAGGAAATTCCAATAATACAATCACTTCAAACTTCAATAATATAAGTTCAAATTCTTCACTAATAACAGGACACGGAAACACAATATCAACAATTTTAGCAGATGTATCAACATTATATACAAACGATACTAATTTATTCAATACAAATACTGCATACAGCAATACATTTGCTTCAATCGTATCAGACAACACTCCACAAGATTTATTAATAACTGAAAATTCAAATACGATTAATAGTTTAATATCAGCAGATTTACAAAAGTTAGATAAAACAATCACAACTGCACAAACAGTAAACTCTCCACTAATAATTAGTTTAACAGATAATACTAATCCAATTGTTAGAATTCAAGATGCCGTAAGTAACCAACGCTTAGAATTTAAAAGAGGTTGTCAGTTGGACTCGTATCAAGGTTTAACAGGTGCTACACCTTATAAATTATGGCGAGGATGGAATACGGGAGATGTTATTATTGGAAGACCTAATAATGCTTCAAGAATTACGATTAACGGTAATGTTCATACTTCATACAATTTTGCTCAAGCACACGGAACATCATATTTTGAAGGTGCTGTTTATATGAAAGGTAATTTATTTACAAATAATGATTTTTCAACAGATATTAAAACTAAAATTGATAATTTAGACAATGCATTAACTCCATATTTAGAAACACACACCCCATCGGCAACTCAAGGTTTTTATGTTCATCATCCTAATTTTGTTGCTTGTAGTATTGGCGATATTACAAATTCTTCTAACCAATATTTTATGTGCGACGGTGCTGTATCAAAAACCATATTCAATAAACCAGTTGATGTATTAGGTGATGTATATACAAACGGCGATTTAACAATGGTTTCTGGTAAGAAAGTTGAAGTCAATCAGGTTCAGTCAGTATCAGGAAATACTTTATTATTACAAAATTCACCGAGTGGCAATGTTCAATTTGGCAACACATCAAAACTAATAATTGATAATGCTGAAATGTATGTCGATACAAATGATTTAATAATCAGGAATAGCAACACGTCAAACTCTATTAATTTGGTTGTTGGATTATCTTCAACATATGCTGATAATAAAATTATTTTGAATAGTGGAAGTAATAGCGAATTACGAGGCGACTGGACTATTGACGGTGATATGACTTTTGGAATTGCTCATAAAATCAATTTGAGACATTTAAATAGTGATGCTGTTTTAAGATTAGAAGCATCAACAACTATTGATAGTTATATTGATGGCACTAAATATTTACAATTGGATGATACTCAATTTTCATCATTTAACGGATTTAATTTAAGTAGCGATAAGAGACTGAAAGATAATATAGAAGATGTAGAAGATGATACTATAAATATGGTAAAAAACATTAAGATTAAAACATTTGTTAAAAATCAAAAAACTAAAAAGACTGAATTAGGATGGATTGCTCAAGATGTTCAACAATACACAAATCCTAAATATAATATTGTAAATGAAACAGGAGAATACTTAACAATGTGCTATGACAGAATGGCCTGTATTAGTTGGGATGCTTTATCAAAACTAATCCATCGCGTAGAATATTTGGAGAACGAAGTCTTTAAAAAGAAAAATAAAAATAAAAATATTTAGTTTAAAAATCTTGTAAAATGTATTTAAAGAAATATATAATATAATATAATATATTATATAATGAGTATTAAACCTGAAGATATGACACTGGAACAAATAAAGGAACAACTGGCACTATATAATAGATTGTATTATCAAAAGAGACGAGTAGAAAAAGACTTTATGGAAACCAAGAGAGCAAGTGCTATCAGATATAACAGGAGAAAGAAATTAGACAAGATAGCAGAAAACGGAGATATCAATTTAAAATATATTGATTATGAAAACAAACCAGACGATTTACAGAATACAAAACCCAGAAAATATAAGGCACAAACATATAAAATTATAACAGTTCAATAAATAATATTTATTAATATTTAAATATTTTAATAAATATTTCTTGTAAAAAAGTATCTAAAGAAATATTAGTATTATAATTATATGGTGAACATGTTCAGTGAGATTGAGCAGGAAGAAATAATTAACGAGTTCTTAAATCAGATAAATATAAATGACATTAAACGAACGATAAATAGAAAAATTGGAATGTGTAAAGAATGTAAATTTAATTATAATAATATTCAATTATATAGAACTAAATTATCAGAAAATATTGTTAAACACATATGCAAATATAATTATAAAGAATGTTATAAATGCAAAAGATTAAAACAGTTGAACACATTTGTAAATATTGACACTTGTAATAAGCCAAAAGAATTCATCAAACTAACTGAAATAATTGAAAATGAAAAGGAAGAAGACACAACTGTTACAACAAACAACATCAAGGATTATTATTTTACCAAATTATATAAGTTTCCGACATTCAAATTTATCAAATCCAATTTGTTAAAGAATGTCGAAGGAAGGCATAATTACACAAGGGACATACACGACAGAATAAGGGACTGTTATGAATTATACTACAAAGGAAATATTAAAACTGTAAGTGCTGGAGTAGATTTAGGCGATACACCAATTTATAAAACAGTTGAAATAAAATACATAGAAATATATAAAGATGGTCTAGTAGATGAATTGTTGGATGAGTATGACATATCAAAAGACCAAAAGAATAGACGGGATTGTTTTAGATATATTGAAAATAATATTTCGAACACGATAAACATATTCAAGATAATATTATCACATATTTTCAATAAGCAGGATAATGCACTTTCTAATATCCTTTTTAATGATGTAGGACAAAATATTTATAAGCACTATACAAAAAAATAGAAATCAGCGATAGAATACAAAATATGATATTTAGTTCATACCCAAGTATCAAAGATATCAAACCGCAGACTAATAGGAGTAACCAACAACAACAACAACAGTACGAAGCATATTTAAATAGTGCTGAAGATTTTGAATAAAATGTTAAAAAAATATCACCTTTATTAATATTGCAAATATTAATAAAAATGATATAATTAGTAAAATCTATCATGACAAAAGCGGGTATGGAAGCATTGCGACAACCTATAAGGATGCTAAACAAAAGGAACAAAGCATAACCTTAAACGATGTTAAAGAATGGTTTCAAAAGAACATAGAACAGAAGAAGCAATTAAGAGGCAAAAATTCATTTATTGCTCCACATCCATATTTTGAATTTCAATTAGATTTATTTTTTATTAATGACATACCCAATCAAAAATTTAAAGTAGGGATGGTTTTAATTGATATATTTACCAGATATTCTACAGTAATACCTATTAAATCAAAACAACCGCCTGACATATTAGCGGGAGTAATGGAAGGAATGCAGAAAATGAAAGGCAAACCAGAAATTATTTATAGCGACGAGGAAGGCAGTTTATATAATAAAACAGTTGAAGATTATTTCAAAGAAGAAGGAATAGAATTATACCGCACAAGAGGACATCCTAATTTTGCAGAACGTTTTATACGCACCTACAAAGATATGTTATATAAAAGGGTTGAAAAAGATGAAAAAGAAGGAAAGGACAATATACAATGGATAGATTATAATTTTGAAATATTAATAACTTATAATAATAAAATGCAACATTCAAGCATAGGAATGACACCAGCGGAAGCATTGAAGGAGAAAAACAATTATAAAGTAAAAATGAAAATGGCAACCGAAGCAACTAGAACCCGTAAATATCCTGAAATTAACATAGGTGACGAAGTGAAGATTTACAGAAAGAAAGCAATAACTGAAAAGGAAAGGAGTAGTAATTGGTTGCCTACAAAATATAAAGTTGAAAGGATTGAAAAAAGCTAGGACAAACATATTTTTATTTAGAACATAACACGCGACCATTCTTAAGATTTTAAATTTTAAAAGTTTAAAAAATATATAGTTTTTGTAAAATCAATCTCTTGTAAAAATAATAGTTAAAGAAATATTATTATATTATTATTATATATAGTATAATTATGTCTAAGGCTTTGGAACGAAACATTGGATATTTAACAGTGCTAAGGCGGAAGTCATCACGGACAGCAAAACATTCAGACCTTAAAAAAATAGATAGAGTAATTAATTTATATACCGAGAGGAAGATTTCAAATGTTACAGCAGCTGAAAATTTAATCAAGGGTTTAACTTCTACTGACACAAAAGTTTATGATAAAACATATCAAAAATACAAGGATAATATTAAGAAATTCAAGGAAAATAAACCCTTAAATCAACGAATGGCAGAAGCAAGGACAAATAAGGAGACGGGAGGGAAATTGAAGATAGATAACGACTCAGGAGGACCAAGAGCAAGGGAAGGGGAAAATAAATATTTTGTTCAATTTATGTTATACATATCAGAGCACAAAGACAGGAGAACCATAAAGTCCAACTATGCATTCAAACACAGACAACATTTATTTTTTGCGATACAATATGATAATTTTACTGCTACAATTAAAGCCACTGCATTTTCTAAAGATATCATAGGTAAAAGAATATTTAAAAGGATAGGCGACCCCAATACAGAATATGGCAAGCGAGGCGATATAGCAAATAATGAGTTTTTTGATACATTAAAACTATTACAAACTGACAAAGATTTTAAAAACAATTATGATTCTATTACGCAACATTACAACGATATAGAATGTATTAAAATATTATCAGTAGATATGGTAAATAAAGACGGCGAAAAATTTGACATTCTTACAGAAAATTTAAGGGATGCTACTCATGTTTCAATTTTTAATAGGTATATACATACACCTTTAAGGATGAACGAAGACACCATACATAAGGCAATTAACAAGGGTAATTATATTGAAAACGAATGCTGGATTAATGCATTAACTGATTTTTACAGTGACACATAGACTAACTAGAGAGAGAGTAATTGAAATTATAGGTAGAGATAACTTTAGTGAAACGGGGGCAACCATTCACGAGATGGAGGCTGTATTTAAACAGTTTAAAATTCCATGCAGGATTTATGATTGTTGCAATAAATTAATTTATAAATGCGACCCCGATATAAATAGTAGGCACATCAAACCATTTTATGCAATGGTCAAAAACAGTCACATTTACGCACTAAATCACGACTTAAAAAGCATTCAACAGAAACAATCAATAACCAAGATACCAACTGTCAAAGCTTCAACCGACTACTATATTAATGAAAGAGAGGAACCGCCGCTTTATAAAATGATAAAAAATATTGACGATATACTAAGTATTGAAGTTGATGAAAAAACAAAAGAGATATATTTAGTATCGGAAGACAATAAGTTATCTGAATTATTTTTCAATTTAGTTAATAGTGGCTACGAACCAAGAATTAGATTTCAAGCTGGTATTATATCAGAAAGAAAAATAAAATTTAACAAAACCATATATATAATAAAAACACAAAATTTAATAAAAAACTTCTGTAGATGGATGCATTGCAGTATGTAATGAAACTACATATAACAATATGAATAAAGCAATGTTTAATTTTAATAAGTCATTGTTTAACTTATCACATAAATCGTTTTATAATGACATTGATATTCAAATTTTAGACGAAGCCAGAACAATTGTTCCATCTGGCTTATTGTGTGATAGCAGAGATATCAAAAATGAAATCGAAATCGATATATCAAAAGCATTTACTCATGCGTTTATTACTATATCAGAAATACCAGTATTTAATCAATTTGACATTTGGCGAGCGTTTGATGATACAACTGATATTTATGACCTACACGACTTAACGTTATATTATATAGAAAAGAAAACTACTATACTAAAACGGACAGGAAGAATGCTATTTAATAAAAAATATTGCTTAATATATGGTGTATTTTTGAAACAACTAGATAACATGACAAGAGAACGAATAAATATTTTATACTTTAAACAACCTTCATTTATTCACAAAGTTGAACATAAAAATATTGTTAATGAACTTTGGAACACAAACATTAGCGAAGACAATGAAGAAGATAAATGTATAAAAAACTGGTCGCAAATGTTAATTATGGACTTTTAGAAAAAGGGGGGGCAACTGACCAGAAGAGCACAGTGTTTAAAAATCTTAAGGAAGCTTTAAACTATCAGGCAGAGTATGGAGGTAAAATACATAAATTAACACATTTCACGACAGAACAAATTACAGTAGATGAAGAACAATATACAGCAGAAGAAGAACAGGCGTCATATTATATACTTAATTTAAAGGACACATCACGCTTAAGGAATGGTTTTAGGTATGTAAAAGAGCTACTGCTTCAATACCATAATTTTAGAATGTATCAAGATTATTCTAAATTACATCAAAATGGTATTAATATATTTAGCGTCAAAACAGATGCATTTGTAATACAGCGTTCGGATATAACAAAAGCAAGAGAGCTTTTAATCTTTAATAATGAAATAGGAGGTTGGCGAGTTTCAAACGACGAATATATTAAATTTCCTACTGTTACACAAAACGAATCAATACAAATACCAGTTTATGAAAGTAAAACTATTGATATTGTAGATGAATATGACACTGATAACATTATAGAAATTATTGAACAAAATAATCCTATTATGGTTCGTGGAGCACTACCGGGCACGGGAAAATCATATATATGTCAAAAAATGGTTGATAAAAATTATAATGTAATTTTTATTTGTCCTACTAATAAACTATTACAGGCATTCGAAGGCGAAGCAATGACAATAAATAAATTTTTCGGTATTAATTATGGAGATGCTAAATTAGAACCATTTGAGTTTACAGATTTTGCTGTTATAGTATTTGACGAAGTTTATTTTAGTAATTTAAATATATTGGAGAATAAAACAATTTGTAGAACAGAATAAGCACAACAAAATTATAATAGCAACAGGAGACACCAAGCAATTAAAACCAGTTCAAGAGATAACAAATACTCGAGACTATGAAGTATATACTGATAACATTATAGATAACATTTTTGAATATAATATTTTGTTAAAAGAATGTAAGCGACTTAACACACAGGAAGATAAAGATAAACTAAGAAATATTAAAATTGATATTTTTGAAAATAAATTACCTATTATGAAAGTTATTGAAAAATACTTTGAATATACAACTGACATAAGCAAATCAATCAACAACATAGCATGTTTAAATACAACTTGTAAAAATGTATCAAATGAAATTAGAAAATTAGAAAATAGAAAAGATGAATATCAAGTCGGAGAATTTTTAATTTGTAGAGAATATACAACAACTAAAACATCAGTGTTTAATGCAAATTTCAAATATATAATTGTTCATATTGGAAGCGATGGAATATTTACGTTGAAAAATGTTAAAACTGAAATTCTACAGTCTTTGTCAGTTGATAAAATAAGAAGTAATTTTATATTTGCATATTGTTCGACTTGTCATTCTGCCCAAGGCAGTAGCATTGATGATACCATAACAATTTTTGATTATAACCATTTTTTGGTAAAGAATTATCCAGAATGGATATGGACTGCAATTACAAGGTGTAGAGATTTAAACAAAGTCAAATTTTATAAATATACGAAAGATATTGATGATGTATTTAATCAAAAATGTATTATGAGTTATTTTGAAAGGAAAATACTAAATTACAAAGAACAAGACAGGAAAGCTAAAAGAACAATACCTAAAGAAGGTTATGTAAATGCGCAATGGTTTTTAAATAATATCACTAATCAATGTAATTACTGCGGATGCGGTTTTTCTATGGATATTAAAAACGGTAATATAATGACAAATCTGACAGCGCAACGTAAATCAAACGAGTTGTCACACGAACTGAATAATATTATTCCTTACTGTGTTAGATGCAATTGTAGTTGTAAATGATAATAATTTAAATAATATTTTAATATTTCTTGTAAAAAAAGTATTTAAAGAAATAAAAACTATATATATTATAATAGAAATGGTGGAAGCCGAAATCAATAATTATATCAATAAGAAATGCTACAACTGTTGCCACTTCAAAAAGGAAAATATTGAATTATATAAATTAAGTTTACCTAATGGAATAGTTAATAATATTATGAATTATTCTTTGGGTAAAGAAAATATATGCGAAAATTGTAAAACCTGGAGAGATAACCAAGCTATAATCAATTGTGTGTTGAGAAAAAAAGAAGAAGTAATAGAAACGTTGAAGATGAAATCTTGATATTTTTAACTGTGTATGAAAGACCACCTTATAGTTATATTAGAGCATTTCTGAAAATCAGTAAGAAAAAAATGATTGCAGGTATATTATGGATGTTGACTTATCATAAAAGGGAAGGGCTTGATGTAAAAGAAGACATTTAAACATACATTGAAAGAAAAAAGTTTAATGTCAAAAATACAGTGAGAGCGACAAATATTATTATTAAAATGATGTATGAAAGAGGTAAGATATATACAATTTAATAGTCATCAATTAACTTATTATCCTGAACTGAAATTATGATCATAATATAATAATAACATGTAAAATATTATATGTTATACTTATATTTCAATATTTAATTTTATTTCTTGGAGAAAAGTATTTAAAGAAATAAAAGCTATATATTATTATATAGTGTGTAATGGCGGAAACCGAAATCAATATAAATTAAATTTACCTAATGGAATAGTTAATAATATTGTTGATTATTCTTTGGGTAAAGAAAATATATGCAGAACATGTAAAAAATGGAGATATTACCAAGATGCAATCGAATATAATTTAGATATTAAAAGGCTTAATGAAAGAAATGTTGAAGATGACATTTTGATATTTTTAACTGTGTATGAAATACCGCCTTATGATTATGTTAAAGCATTTCTTAAAATCAGTAAGAAAAAGTATGAAATTATTGACTACATATTATGGGCATTGATTTATCATAAAATGGAAGGGGTTGATGTAAAAAAATCATTAAATTATTTATTGAAAGTGAAAATTTTAATGTTAAAAATACAGTGAGAGATATTCATAGTATTATTAAAATGATGTATGAAAGAGGAAAGATATATCAATTAAATAGTTATCCTGAATTTAAATTATAACCATACTATGATTATAACATTTATACCCTTATATGTTATAATTATAATGTAAGTATAGCGTTTTATATATTGAAGATAAAATCCTACAAGGCGGGCCATGCGCAACTCCGGAATATCCAAATTTTGAAAAATGATTAGTTATTTGTCTTCTCATTGAATTATTGAAAATGTTGTTTCTTATTGAATAATTCTTCTTAAAATGCTATATATATATTTATCTCTTTTGAAAAAAATATATGTTCTAAAATATCTTGGAAAATGTGTGTTATTGAAATTAAAAATGTTTAGGTGTATTGAATTCTTCAAAAAATAATTTATTTTTCGTTTTCGTATGCTGTAATAAAAAAAATATTTATCAAAATGTGTTTAGACTGTTTCAAAAAATGTTTTAAAATGGCTGTTTTGAGGCGCTTATTCAAAAAATGCAAAAAAAAAACCTAGGGTGGACCCTAGACTTTTGAGTCCGAAAAAAGTTGCGCATGGCCTATCCTAACTCTTACATGGTACGGATGATAAAGAAAAGACACGTAGCCTAGCCACTGATCACCTTTCCCTTTTTTACTTTCCTATCTCCTATCTTCTCTGGTCTATCTTTTTATCATGCATTATGTGTCTCTCTTTCTTTCATTTTTTTTCTCGCGCCTTTTTCTGCAGCGTCTCTGTCGCAATTAAGGGGGGCCCCGGGCACCAGTGTTCTGCAAACTCTTTTTCGGAGGCCAGCTTCCTCACCTGCACGCTGTTTTTACGGAGGGTAGCGTCCTCGCGTGCACACGACGGCTACCGAGCCGGCAGCCGCGACGCTGCAGGGGAAGATGGGCACGCAGCGAGAAGGTCACTCAAGTCCGGGCAAGGCCCATCAAGGTTGCTCAGGCCAGGGGAGGGCAAGGAAGTGAGGCTGTCAGCGAGCGCACAACAAGCCGGACCACCGGTGGACATGCACTTCGAAGGGCAGAGCGAAGGGCCTCCGGCGCGGCTCGGGCTGTGGCACGTGTGAGGAGGCGGAGAAAAGAGGCGGCCTCTGACCCCCAGCGGCCTCCGACCTCTACACCGATCACAACCAGGCGGCAGCGGGCGCTGGCAAGAAGCTCGGGGTAGGTTGCTTCCTTGCGGCGCCGGGCCTCAAGAAGGGCGACGGGTCGTGCCGGGCTGCGCGGCGGTGAGTGGGGACACAATGGGCCCCATTCCACAAAGGGAGGCCGTTTGCGACGACCTCGATGCGACGGTCATCAAAGCGAGAGACCGCCACATTGAGGTCACGGACAAGGGTGTTCGTGGTCATGTTCGTGGTCACTCGAGCCCCGGCCTCGCGGCACACGCGGGCTGCTGCACGCTCGAGCGGGCAGCCTCGACTCCGGAGTGCACCAGACCGGGAGCACGCTGCACGGCGGTCGCCAAGAGGGTCAAGAGGGCGACGACACCGACAGGTGGGCAGGGGGAGGCGGGCGCCGACGCAAGGGTTCGGAGGGGAAGGTGCAGGTCGGAACAGTGGTGAAAGGCCAACTGCTGAATGGGCCAGTCTGGGAAAACAGAAGGGCCTGCAAGGGCAGCTAACACCTGCCAGCCCTACGCGCTGGGTTCGGGCAAGTGGTCGCCTGGCTCATTGGACTGGGGGGGGGGGGGCTGGGGCACCGAGGATTATGGCATGCACGTGGGCAAGCCAAACCCGGCCGCAGCAAGCGCTGCCTGTGACTGAAGTCCGCATCGGAGGGTGGGGCCGACGGGCTCGCCGGCTCCAAGGCGACCGCAGACCGCAGGTTGAGGCCACCTTGCTGGAAAGGGAGCTGGGCAAGGCGGAGCGCGTGGTCCGGGAGCGGGCCGGCCCCCAACAAATCCGCAAGGGTCATGGGCTTCCGCAAAAGCAGCAACCATGCGGACTGAAAGTCGGGCAGCGAGCGGATGCCTTGAAGGAGCGAGTCCTGCTTGGCGCGTGTGGCTTCGGCGGCGTTCCAAGCCCTTGTTTTGGTGGACTTCGATGCGCGCATGCCGGAACAGGTGCTGGGACAGTAGGTCGAAAACCACACGGGCCCGGGCTGAGGGGACGATGACATAAATGTCATCGACGTTGGCAAACACGAGCTTCCCTGGGCGAAGGTGGCGCTGGAGTTCTACCAGGGCCGGGTGCTGACCCAATGCATGGAGTGCTGGCAGCGGGTCTTGTTCACCGCCTTCTGCCTGGGCGGCCGACCTGCAGCATCATGCCACACAAACCGAGAGGGTGCCGCGTAAAACTGCCGCACGAAAGGGAGACAGGCGCTAGCACCGGGCACGCGGGAAAGACCGCGGAGCTGCCCCTGACGCGGCCATTTTGCTTCTGCAGTGCCACGATGCGGCCAAGGCCAATGGCTGTGGCGATGCTAGGGGAAACCTGCGCCCGCACGAGATCAGTGGCTGCTCGGACGAAAGCAAAGCCAGATGCTTCGTCATCCAAAACAAGGCGGCACAACTCCCGCTGCTGCTCCTTTACGGGCACGGCGCAAGGAGCGTGTGGGCGGAGAGCGTGACAGGGGCCTCAGGCTCGGGTGGGGCGCCGTCTGGGCGACAGGGACGGGGGTCGCGAGGCAAACGTCCTCCTCGGGAAAATAAAAAAGAGGCAGGCCTGCCGGCGGTTGGGCGACGGGGATGGGAGTCCCGAAGCCAACATCCTCCGGGAAGCCAAGGGGAGGCGCATGCAGGCTGAGAGGCAGCAAGGGGGCGACTAGACTGGGGAGTCACGCCCGGGTGCCGGAAGCGGCTGGTCCGGTACCGTCAGCGCAGCGGGCTGCAGCGGGACCACCGGAGGTGCGGGCTGAGCGCCCGAACGCAAACGATCAGCCAACACAGACAAGTCAGAAGCAACACGCTCGCTGAGGAAGACTTGCAGCAACGCTTCCTGAGCGGAGGCAGGGACATAGCTGTGCGGTGTAAGGCATCGCTCCAAAACCCACCGAAAACGCACAAGCGTGTGGGTCGGCAAGGCAGTGCCCGCCTCACGGAGCGACGGCAGCAAGGCTTCGGCCGCAGGAACACGTCGACCATCCAAGGCAGCAACATCTTGCAGGGTCTCAAGGACAGACAGGAACCGGGACAGAGGCACCGGCGGAGAACGACGGAGTTGAGACACAGCCGCCTGCCAACCGACGGCGGGAACGGGATGAGCCGACCATTGGCGTTCTGCATTTTGGAGCAACGGGCCTCCGCCGGCAAGAAGGAGCGGCACGGAAAACAAACTGTTGACCGGAGGCACTTGGCCCTCTGCAAGGGTGTCCAGGTGTGAGGACCTACCGCTGGCTGAGGCGCGGGCTCAACCAGATCCTGGGTCGCAGGCGCAGCGGGAGCTGAGGCAACAAAAGCATCAAGCTCGGGGGCCGCAGGCGCCATAGCAACGTCAGCGTCATCAGAAGCAACACTGGCAGAGGGCGCGGGCTGGACAGGCGTGCCAATCAATGCCAAGCTGGCCACATAAGGCTTCAAGGTCGCTGACAAAGGCCGGTCGCCAACCTTGCCTGCATAGGGCGCATTGCATGCGCTGCACGTGGGCTCGGGAACGAGCAAGGCACAAGGCATGGTATGAATCCCGCATACAGGCCAGCGGCATGCCGTGGCCGGGCCGGCCCCCTCCGGCACAACCGGGTCAAGGCAAGCAGGGCAAACATCTACATTTTGCGGCGGGCAGGGTGACTTCCCCACTTGGGAAGGGAGGCGTAGCCACAGTGACCGCCTCGTGAGGGCCAACGCGCGGGGTGTCAGAACGCAATTCCGGCGAGGAGGGCGCAAACTCGGGATGCAGCAGGCGCGGACATGGCACGGTTGACCGCTGGTTTGCACAGGACCGGCCCTGCGGTTCACATCAGTTCCCCCAGGCTGTTGACCGTTGATTACGGGGCCGGTCCCCCAAGGCGGTTGACCGTTGATCACGGCCGGTCCCCCCACACAGTTGACCGATGATCACGGGGACGGCCCCCCGGGCTCTCATCTTGGACTCGCCGCTGTGGTGAAAAGATGCCATAAGACCCTGAGCTACAAGCTTGACACGAAGGAATTAACCGGAGACGAGTCCAGATGGAACAAGATGTAATAAGGAACGGGAGTGGACCTACAGCTTACCACCACCGTCCGGCTAAATCTCATGGTCTCTTTTCACATCTCTATCTCCATCTTTCCCGTCTCTTTCTCTCATCTTGGCCACGCCCACAAAGCCACCCGCCAGCGCTGACGCGGCCCTCGGGGAGGAACCAGCGAAGGACAGCTGAGGTGAAAGCCAGGAGGTGCCCGCGCGTTGAAAAAAGGTTGCCCGTGTGGGTGTGTTCTTCTTTTTTTTCCCGCGCGTTTTTTTCCGCAGCAACCGTCTGTCTGGGCCAGGTTAATGGATTCGCCTCCGGGCACCAGAGGGCTTTGCCTTAGAGGGGAGTTTCGCCTCCAGGCACCAACAGGGGCGTTCAAGTCGCGCACAAGAGTGTTGGTCGTGACCCGGGCGCCGGCCTGCAGCGCTGCCTCAAGCCCACGGTTTCCCAGCTGCTGGGAAAGCATTGCAATAAAATTGCAAAAGGCCTTTTGGGGGTAAAAAACAAACAAATTAGATCCACGGCCTGAGGTTTTTCTGCGATGACACAGCAAAGCACGAGGGAAAGTTGGCCAGGCGCCGGAGTTTGTTTTTTTGTTTCTCCACGCCTTTTTCCGCCTGCTCAAGTCAGTCGAATCCCCCAAAATCCCACAGCGGTGAGACCGGGGGAAAACTACGCGCCCGGCGCCCTGCGGGCGTCGGACAGCACGTCGCCCTCGGGCGGCGCGCTGGCATACACGGCCAGCGCGCGGCGGCGCACTGGCATACACGGCCAGCGCGCTGTCGATGGGCAGCTCGCAGAGGCTGCTCGCGAACGCGGTTTGGAAAAATGCACTCAGCCAGAACGAGCAGAAGCATTATGTTCAGAGGGATCTACTGGAAGCTGGTGTTTGTGCCCGAAAACTGTGTTCCAAAGAAACAGGCACCTGTCGTCCAGACGAACTGTCCGCTCACGGCAAATCCGGGCAGCAGCGCGCTCAAGGGGGCATCCACAACTGCGCAGTGCGCCTGACCAGGGCAGGCTGTTTGGTGGTCGCCAAGGGGGTCGAGAAGGCGATCGCATCGGCAGCTGTGGGCAGTAAAGGGCAAAGGCAGGCGCGAGCGCCGCGAAACAAACACGCGGAACAGTGCAGGAAAGTAGGCAAACTCTGGGCAGGTCGGCGCGCTGGTGAACGTTCGGCCACTGTACGGGGCAGTCTGCGAATGCAACAGGGCGGAAGGCCGCCACCAGCACATTACGCAGTTTTTGGGGCACAACTCGCACCTGCGCCCGAGCCAGTTGTCGGATGAAATCAGCCTCCCGTCTCACCGTGGCTGCGCGGAAAGAGGCGTGGCAAAAAAAACAACTGATCAGCAGCCTCCGTGCTCCAGGCGCCCCCAATGCCGATGGCCAAGACCACCAGCCGGCAGCCGGACTAAATTTGGGGTACACCGCCTTTGGTGGCGGTGGGGTTCCGGGAAGGGAGGAGAAAAAAAAAAAAAAAAAAAAAAAAAGGGAAACAAAAGGCCGACGCCGTTGGCGCTGCAGCAGCCTGAAGCCGATCCCCCACCTTCCGTGCATGCTTCGGACCACGCCGGCCCCACCCTTTCGAGGGTGGCAGCACCCGGCCGCCGAGGATGTTTCCCGGCAGCCTCAGAGCGAGGTCCGTGCGCAAGTTGACTCAGGTCGATGGAGCCCTTTGCCCTTGGAGCTTGTAGCTGCATTTGTCGCAACTCGCCGCTAACCTGGACATGGCGGCGCCGCTTACGAATGATGTGCGTGAAGCCCACACAGACCCCATTCTCAGCCGCGTGAGCATGTGAGGATGCTGGCCCCCCGCAAGCCAGATGTGATGTCTCGTGTTATCATTTCCGCTTCACCGTGTAGCCGCTTGCGCTTTGCAAGGGCGTGTTGCAACAGAAGGCACAATGCTTCCAGGGTTCGCTCCACAAGTGAAATTTCCCTTGCCAAGGCCGATCCCATGATATGTTCCCAGGGGGGCCAACCGTTACCCTCAGCAGTTTTCGGAATACCACGCAAACCCTTTTGGTATACAGTTTTCGCATGCCCTCGCAACTGGCCTGGCCGAGTGATCCTGGGTGACGAACCGGGAACTCACGGATTTTTATGGTTTTGTTTTTCCTTGCGCGCCTTTTTTCCACTGCATTGGTCTCCCCACCCGCCCGGAAAAGCAGGTTAAAGGACGTGTCTAGCGACGCAATGGGCAAAAGGCTGTCCGAATTGGCGGAAACTCCGTGCACAACCAGCACCACCCGCTTCGGCGCTGGGCGGCAAACCCGCCGATTGGCCCCCATGATTGGCAGCTTCCCGTCTCGCGCATTTCGCGCCCGAGACTGCCTTTTTGCGACGCATGAGGCTCAGCGAGCGTGCTTGGCTCACCTTGGAGTTGGGCCCGAACGCTGCTGTGCCCTCTGACCCGGGGACCACGCTGCTCCCTGCCGCATGGCGCCGCGGAGGGCTGCGCTTTATCGTGCGGGGGGGGGGGGGGACGAGGCGGCGAGCTTGTTGCATCGTTGCTTTTGTCCGCGCCCCCGACGGAGTTGCGGCTTGACAACGCTCGGGATACCGCTAGGCCATCCTGGCTTCGTCGCGACCCTCCGAAACGACAAGTAGGGGACGCAACAGTCGCTCCCCCGCCCCCGGCGCCGGGCCTCGCGGCTCCCTCTGCTATTGCCGTTGCCTGCTGCGAACCCTTCCGCCATCTGCCACAAACCTTTCAAAGCGCGACATGACGTCGTGTCAGCAAGGCGCCCACACGGCTTCCAGCCATGCAACTCCGGCGTGCGCAACTCCCGCGCCGCGGGCTGGGCCTGCTTTCTCGCGCCCGACCCGCGGGCGTACGCCGGCCCGGCTTTTGTTGGAGCCTGCGGCCTGCGGGCGGATCGAGCTCCCGGAGCCTTTCCTCGACGCCACGGCTCGCTGGGACGCCGCGGGTAGCACGTGCCGGCAGTCCCGTTCTGTTGCCGCAATGGGCGTGACTTTGTGTAAAGCGGCAACGTTGCCAATAAGTTGCTGCGCTTTTGCAAGGCCTGGCCAGACACGGCCACCCCAAGGCGGCGGCCAAACGGAACCGCGCGCTGCGTCGCGAGTAACTCGCACTCCTCGGGTTCCGGGCGTTTCGCTTTTCCGACTCGACAAACCGCCCAGGGGCCGTAATGTGTCCGCGCACTTTGGGCCAAAAAGTCAGCCGAGCACAGCCCCAGCACGCCCATCTCTGCGCGCCTTCAGTCAATTGAGCAGCGGTTGAGCAACGGCTGCCCCCCCTTTTTCCCACCGCCATGGGCACGGGAGGGGCACAAGCCACTTGTGCCCCGAAAGTTCCAGCTGTGCTACGTGCAGCTAGCAGGCAGGCAGCCGGCTAGCGGGGAGGGGCGCTTCACCTGCATATGCAAGAAGCTCACCCATTGGCATGGCTGAGCGGCCCCACCCGCTGGGTGAAGGTTGCAGCAAAGGCCGACCTAGCTGCGTGGGACACAAGCAACAAGCACAGCGACCAAGCTGGACCGGAGACGAACTGGCGCTCGCGCTTCGGCTCGCGCGAGAGCGCGCACAACAGAGGCTGCCTCATCACTCCACCAGTCCCCGACCTCGACGGCCAAGAACACCAAGCGGCATCGCTCCGAGCGGAGCAGCTCCACGGCGGCTCACCTTTCCAACCTTTAGCAAACGCTCAACTAGCCCGCCGTCGTTTGGGCTGTCAGCGTGTTCAGCCGCCACTTGCCCTGCAAGATTTGCAGGAGTTGGTAAAGTAGTGTTTCGGAAGAGCATCCTGCCGAGTGCCGAGGCGGCGTGCGAAACGTGATTTCAGACCTTGACCTTGTGGCGGGCTTCTGTCGTCGCAGGCGGGGCCACAGGTGAGAATAGCCTTGCATGTCTTGCTAACGGCCACGGAGAGGCAGCGTCCCGCAGATGCGCTTCGCGACCACGGCACTGCTTCAGCCCCCCCCCCCCCCGATTTCCAGCACGCGCTGGCAAATGAAGTTTGCACGCCCTCCTCGTCGTGGGCCGAGCTTCAGTCAGATGGGATGATCGATTACAGTCTTTCAATGATGTAATTTTCCCAAAACATGGTCATTGGCTTGATTCTGCCAGAAGCTGTCAATGGAAGTCAAAAGCGAAGCCGCTTAGAGTTACATGACTTGATGAATTCATTATTTTTAATTAAATCATTTTTCTGCCTCCCATGTTCCTATGGGACCGTATGGTAGCCCCGGCTCCGACTCGAAACGGCGCAAAGCAAGGAGCAAAAGCAAAAGCTTCGTTATGCGACCAGGCTCCCGACGCGCGCGGCTCGCAAAGCGCTGAGCGGCGCCGGCGCGAGCGGCTTGCCGTCGCGAAACGCTACGTCAACACCGTTTCGCGCTTGCGTTGTTGGGGCGGAAGAAGGAAGTAGACGTCAACACTTACGAATGTTTAATGCAGAAAAATGGTCGCCTCAAAGCCGCCCACATCGGCAAACCCGCGCGGACGCCGGGAGTGGCGTGCGCAGCGCACGCAAAACAATGCGGAACAGGTTGCTGGGCAACCGGGGCTCAGGGGCCACAAAAACATCCTTGCAAGTGACCCTCAACCTCATCTTGGGCTGACGCTTGCAAGTCCGGCATGAAGGGGTAAAAAAACAACAAAAAGTTGAAAAACGGGTTTCCGCAGCATTTCACGCATTCTTGGCGTGCACAGTGAAGGAAGAAAGTTCGCGATCGCCTTGCCGGGTCACACAGCTCCGCTTGGGTGGCAGCCGTGCCTGGCGCAATGGAGGGCCGGTCCACGGCGCTGCGGGACGGCGCGTGCCAGAAGTTGGCTCCACTCGCCATGAAGCCCTGCAAAGTCCACGTACGTATGGACGGATGGAAACACTCGCCTGCACACATTGGCCCAAAAAGGGGAAGGGCACTGCTCCGCCCAGAAACGTGTGTTTGCCTGGTTCATGTTTGCCCTGCCAGGATGACGCCGCATCCCGGCGTTACAATGAAGTGTGCGTTTTCCCTTCGCGTCTTTTTTTCTCTCCACCGTCGGTTTCTGAAGGGGTTTGCCCCGACGAACATCGCTGAGAGCGGCCGCTCCGTCAAGCCGACACCCGGGCTAGCCACAAAGACCGTGGCTGCCGCAAAGGCGCGGGACAGGCGCGGCGACATCAGTCTGAAGAAACAAGCTCATGAATGGTAGGTTTGATCCGTGGCGCGCCGAGCGATGCGGGAGCTGCTCCCTCAACGCGGCCCAGCCAGCTGGCTGACGCCAGGGTTGATAAGGCTGCGCGGCGCAGAAAAAGGGAAGAAAAAAAGGGGGAAACATGTTGCTGTGTTTGCTCAAGTCTGCACACACATGACGGCCAAGGTGCTGGTGTCTCCCTATACCTCGTAGTGTTGACACAAATTTCACCATTGATACCTTTAGGTGTAGACCAGCACACCCGAGTTCTTCAATCAAAGTTTCTCCCTGAAAATCAACTGTGCCGAAGAAATTGCATAAATTGCCAAACCATCTGCAGTTATTTGGAATGTTCTTGAATTTGCTGGAAGCTAAGCTGAGAAGAGGTGGATCCGGTGTACAGTACCGCGTTACGATTCTTGCGTGCTGTACTTGCGCATGCCTGTGCCCTGAAGCCATTTTGGCTCAAGGCTCAAGTAAAGTTGTTGTTGTTGTTGCTGCTGCTGCTGCTGTTGCTGTTGCTGCTGCTGTTGCTGTTGCTGTTGCTGTTGCTGCTGTTGCTGTTGCTGTCGCTGTCGCTGTCGCTGTCGCTGTCGCTGTCGCTGTCGCTGTCGCTGTCGCTGTCGCTGTCGCTGTCGCTGTCGCTGTCGTGTCGCTGTCGCTGTCGCTGTCGCTGTCGTTGTCGTTGTGGTTGTCGTTGTGGTTGTCGTTGTGGT
>CAUJNA010000709.1:131276-161276 GCA_963377175.1 Effrenium voratum | reverse complement strand
TGGGTAGCACCTCATCTTGTCTCTCGTTCCACGCTGCACATGAAGCATTTCTACGCCTGTACGAGCATTGTTCATTCCAAGCAGTGCTGAATCGCTTGAAGTGATTGCGTCATAGCAACCTCTGGAATCCATCACCAAAAGTGATTCCATGCTTGCTGCAAGCTCGTCTGCATTGTGTCTATGCAACTGATTGCCGTACATCAATGCCCAAAATAATCTGCATTTCCATCCACGATCTTCTGCATCGTAAATTGCTTGTCCTTCAGAACCGTTGCCACCTTTTGCTGGCCGATCCAACTTCCAAGAGCGCCAATCCATGATTGACATCTTTGCATCACTGCCAGTCAAAATTCCAGGGTCCGCAAAACCTGTAATGTAACCACCGGTCGAGCTCAAATCTGGTCTGTTCTTATGCCCTGCATCGCCAAAATGAACTGCCACCAAATCACACCACTCCAGTTTCTTGCTGCGGCCAAAGTTAAAGGAATGATAAACCAGGTTCTCTTTTGCTGTCTTTCGCAATTCCTTCATGATTGAATTTGCCTCCTTCAAGCATGAAAGTGTCGGCTTAGACATAGCCGATGCTGCAAGACCTACGCGCGCACAGTACTGTGGCGCACTCTGAACTGCTCGCCACTGCGCCTTCATGATGAGACCACGGCATTGCGTGGTCTCTTTCGGGCTCAAAGCATCTGATTCCGCCCGCTTCAATAAGTTCTCGATTACCACTGGCTGCAGAGAATTGCAAAAGGCTTCTTGCGAAACTGTCACTGTGAAGTTTCTCAACTGCTGCAACTCCAAGCCTGCAAAAGTAAACGAACCGATTTTCCAGGGGCTCCACTGATACATTGCTTTGATCTTGTTCCTGTATGCAATCCAGTCGGGATCACGCATGTCTCCCGCTATCAGGAAATCGTCCACATGACTGCCAACCCTGCCGCAGACATGTCCATGTCTATTCTTAAATACCCAGCAACACTTCTCCACTGCATGAGGTACACCTCCAACACGCCGCAATTTTGTATCTGCATCCAGCCAGAAAATTCGGGGGGCATTGGTTAAACGGTAAATTGCACCGACAACCTCCAACAGTTCCCCAGGGCGAACGCCTAAAGAATATGCTAACTCCGGTACTGCGTCAGTAAACAACCGTTTGGTACCAATACCCTCATCTGACTGTAAAAAGGCTGATTTTGCATCTGCAGATTCCAATACGTGCTGGTCGAAGGCACATGCTTGTAGGATCATTGATCGACCCAATCTACTCAACGTAGGCGCCGAAGTCACCAGCTGCGGCTTGCCGGTCCGGTTGTCCCTCTTCGCCAGGTCCGGATGCCTGTAGCCTGGTGGTGGCTCAGGATCTGTGAGGGGCTTCCAGGTGAGTAGCCACCGCATAGGTACATACCTTGCTCGCAGTTCCTCCTCCGGTACATGTTCTTGGATAGCACGTAGCACTTGCGATCGTAGAACCTCCGACACCTCCCGAGACATGGCCTCCTCCATGAGTTTCTTATCCTCCGGTAGTAGAGCTCGAAAGTTCACCTCCTTGCTCGGGCCCAACAGCATCTCCTTGGTGTAGATGTAGCCACCGTTGATCAGGCCCTGGAAGTCGTTGATGTTGAACTCCACCACGCACGTGTCCTCGTAGGTGTTCTCCTGGAAGACACTCATCGCGTGTTCATGCAGTTGCCGTTCACTCCGAAGTTGCCGTTCAAATTCTTGGCGTAGCTCTTCTCGTTGTTGAGTAGCTTCTACCAAAGTCTCCAGCTCATTGATCTTCGCCACAACCATCTCATAGGATTCCTCCGTGATCGCCACATCGTTCTTTTCCAGCGAGTAGACCCGTGGTCTTCCCCTCGTTGTTTTCGATGTTGTAGCACGAGGATCAGGTTCTAGAGGCTGAAGCTTGAACTCAGTCTTTCCAACCCAGTTCCATGGTAGTGCTTCATGTGGTTTCTTGGTCTTGATCCAGTTGTCGCGGATCTCGCCTTCCTCCAAGCCGTTCTTCCAGAAGGTCACTCTTTCTCCAGTGAATCTCTTCTCTGGCATGGGCTGATCTGCAAAGCCAATCGGGCTGCACTTTGCCTGCCGGTACTGGTTGTGGTGGCGGATCAGCACCATCCTCTGTTCATCAAGTTCCCAAACATCAGGTCGACCTTCTTTCTCGTAGTCCTTGGGAAGCTTGAGGTAGGGTGGTAGACCCTCCTTCTTCCGGTTCTTGTTGATCGACTCCAGCCGGGTCCACCGCCGAACTTGTTCCTCCACACTCAGCTTCCTCTCTTCTGACCTACTCCGAGATCTGCGCCGACCTGCTCGTAGTTGCTGTAGTCGCTGCTCCCACTTGTCCACAGCTTGACGTAAGCTATCTCTCCATTCCTCCTCCGGTTGGGCTTCTCCAGGATCACTTTCCATCTCGTCCTCATCCAGGTCCGGTGCATCAGGTAGTCCATCGCCAACTGGTGGGTGTCCAGCTTCCTTGGCCACGTCCACACACGATGCCAGCTTCTTCAGGAGCTCCGTGATGGGTGTAAACGCCTCCACCGTGACGTCCTGCTCAGTTGCCATCCGGAGTTGTTCAGGCGCACACCGCCAAAGTTCTTTACCCATCAAGACCCAGTAGACACCGGTCTTGCCTTCTGTTAGTACAGGTGGTTCTATCAAAGCCAATCTCCCAGGTCCAATGAAACGAGGTTCGGGATTGAACTTTCGTTTCCTTGCTTTCAGCGTAGCTGACCTCCAGACGCAAACCCAGTCACCGACCTTGAAGTCCTTGTCTTGTCGAGGTGCTGCATTGTTGAGCCGCGTGAACTGCTCCTTGGCCTTCTCCTGCTTGTGGACTTCAGCCGCTCGATCTCTCATCTTCTGAAGGTCCCAAAATGTTCCATCTCCGGTGTTCACGTCCAAGGGGTCCTCCTCCTTTTCGCGTAGTGACGAAGTGTCCACCCCGTAGGCCCACTGGATCGGCGAGTAGCCTTTGACCTTGTCGTGGTGGTTCTCCGCATGTGCTGCAAGGAAGCCGCAGACCTTTGGGTCGATGTCCGGCTTCTCATTCCGCAACCTTTTCATCGTGTTCTTCGTCACCCTGACCATTGATTCCATGGTTCCATGTTGCCAATGAGCTTCTCCAGGTGTGATGGTCAAGCCGATGCCCGCTGACTGCAAGAAGTCCGCCATTGATCCCGCCGCCAGTGAGGTCTGGGGATCCACCACCACCCATTCTGGTCGAGGTCGATGTAGAAGCCATCCTTCTGCGAAAGCCTGGATGAGCTCGATGCCAGCGTCTGTGCCCGACTCGTTCGGTTCTCCCCGCCACGTCATCTGGACTGACGTGAAGTGCATCGCCATGCAAGACATGACCAAGTACCTGGCCTTGCACTTCTGCGCGGGGAAGTGAAGCTCAAAGACGTCCGCTCCACCTGCCAAGGCTTGGGTTTGGTGCCAAGCGCTACTGGCACCACCATCTGGCCTCCTTTCTGCGTCTCCACGCATGCTTGGCACTTCAAGTCCATTGCCTCCTTGATCATCCAGTCTGACATTCCGCGGTCTCGACACAGCTTTGCCAAGGCCCGGTTCGAAGGATGTCCTGCTGCACGATGCAGACGATGTAGTAGTTGCCGTACTTGTTCACGAGCGTCATCCAAGATGCCCTCCTGCTCCACCAGCATGTAGGTCTCCTCCATTCCACACATGGCCTGCAAAGACTCCACCACCTCCGGTCGAATCTGTTGAGCTTGTTCTCGTTGAAGTTGAGACCTCCAGCACCTCGCGATCTTGTCCGGCCGTCGAAGCCACCGTCTCGGCGCCGAGTCCCAAAATGGGACGGTGGTTGTGGCTCCCGTCGCATAGCCTCCTGCACCTGTAGTGAAAGTCCTGGTCGTTGCTCATGATGACCCAGGCTTTCTTCAGAGGCCATCCATCTGGGCTCTTGAGGCCGTACATGCAGCCGTGGATCTCCGTGAAGTAGAGGTCCATGTTCAGCTCTCTGTCCTGGAACTTCTGCATCATGGGCAACCTCCAGCCTGCCGTTGCGCCTTTGGGCCATTCCCAGTAGATCTTAGTCCATCCGCGTCCCAGCTTCAACGCCTCCATCGCCACCTCCAGTGCTTGTGGTACTTCTCGATTTGATGTCAACCGCTTCTTCCTCAGCTTCTCTATCTGGTCCGGCGTGCGTTGATTGATGTTCTGGATGGACGTGTATGCCGTACACCGCAGGCTGAACCACATTCTCTTCGGCATGGATTTTCTCATCTCACTCTTCAGCTTCATGGTCGTCTCGACCTTGCCGATGTCATAGCCGGTCTCCAGCGTCTTGCGCTCCGCCTTCATCTTGAATCTCAAGCATGAATTTGTCAAAGAAGAATCCGCTCTGCAGCAAATCTCCCACAAAGTACTCGAAAAGGTAAAGTCCTGCAGGGCACTCAGAATAGTGCCCACATTGAATTCTCCGGCCGCCTCTAGCAGCCGCTTCTTGGTCCTGGCGTCCAGGACCCTCTCCTCACTCTCACTCCATTCGCCCCCTAGGCGCTGCCATTCGGCTGCACCTCCTCCTTCTTGACCACCTTCTCCTCCTTGGGTGGCACCTTCTCCTCCTTCAGGTAGTGTTCGTCCTTCAGCAGCTCTTCCTCCTCTTCGGTCTCCTCCTTCTTCTGGGCGACCTTGGTCATGGGGAAGTCCTGCGCGTCCTGGTTTGACTTGTCCATTGTGCGCTTCACGTCCTTGTAGCCGGCCTTGTGTGGGGGCTTCATGAGCTTCTTCTCTTGAGCCACCACCTTGATCATGGCCTTGGGAGGAAGAGTCATCCTGGTGGGAGGACCCTGGAGGTGTCTACGCGGTGGACCATGGACATCATCACTGGCAAGAACGTGAGGAGCCCAACAAGAGGTGGAGAAGACGAAGACCGAGCTGGAAGCCCTCCTGGCAGACAACGAGCGGAACCTCATGCAGGCCAGGAAAGCTGTGGCATTGGCAGCACGAGATCGCGGATGGGGAGGAACCGTTCAGCAGAGGCAGCCAAAGGCCACAAGCACATTTCGCGTACTCGTAGTCCCAATCCGTGTCGTAGGCACCGTAGTCCTGGTAGTGCAAGCCCTCCAAGTTGCCGTCCTGGTAGAACATGGGGCCCTTGCCCTTGCCGGTGCCGCCGCTGCCCTTGCGGTCTCTCTCTTCATACATGGAAAGTAGGGCCGCCCGGATCTCGTTGTAGGACAGGCGATTCCTGGTTGCCGCTTTGACCACTCTCCGATCTTCTTCACTGGCTGTAGCCATCTCCAGCAGCAACCAACCACGGATCACGTCTAAGGCCGCGAGTGGAACCAGACCTTTCTCCATCAGCCTCTCCAGCAAATCCTTGCCCCTCACCGTCGACTTCTTTCGCGTTGAGGACGACTGTGAGGATGTCGATGTTCTCCGGGCTGTAGGCGTGCCGTCTCCGCGACCTTTACCTTTTCCGCCTCTGCCTGGTTCTTCGTCCGGAGCGCCATCTGCTGTCTCTTCATCACGTGCTCCTTCAGCAGGTTCAGACTCTGCCCCGAGTTCTGACTCCACCTCATCCGCCGGGTAGTACACCGACATGTTCGGGTCAATGCCGCAAAAGGCCTTCAACTCGTCTACGTCCACGTTGTAGTTATCAAAGTCCAACTCCTTTTCTCGCAAAAGCCGCTGTAGTGCCTTCAGCATGTCACCGTGCACCTTGTCCTCCCTGATGAGAAATGCAGATACAGATTCGTGATTCTTCTTGTGGAGGCGCCTGTAGTATCCGCCGATCTTCGCACCTGCATCTGTTAATGGCTGCCGATTAAGGGGCGACTCCTCTAAGAACTTGATCAGCTTATTAACATCCGCCTCCGAATTGAAATCTTCCGGATCCAACTTGTACATCAGGGCCACCAATGCACTGTGGCTTGATTGCAATGCTTTGCGAACAATGCGAGCTGCAAGTAATGGCTTCTTCTCCTTCTTCGTGCTGCACAACGTCCATTTCACCTCGGTGATGAAATGACTGAAGCTCTCTGCTTTGCCGTCCCATGACGGCACCCACGTCTTGTCACTGACCGAGGTCCCGTGCTCCATGAGCACGCTCGCAGGTCCCTGATCTTGAAGCTCCGCGTAACCAATGTCTCATGCATCCGATGTCGCACCCATAGCGCGCACTGTTTCGCTCGCTTGCCGGCTTGGCTCAAAGGGCCACTGTCATGAATGCTAAGTTGCGTGTCAATCCATGCAAAGGGGTCCATGCTTTTAGCAATGTGTTTCCCCGCTATAGCCGATTTCGGCTGTCAAGACACAACAACCATACCGCGCTGCTGAGCAACTGCTGTGTAGGTGTAGGGTACTGTTGGAGGGTACTGGTGCGCTCAAGGTTGCTGCTCCATGTCTTGAATCACATGAACGTTCATGGCGTCCAAGCGTCTCCATAACATCCAACTGCAACTCTTGCTATCTGAAATCTATTCTGATCCCTGTTTGAGCGCTGAGAGCGCTCGGGGGGGGGAGGGGGCCGCCCCCCCCCCTTTCCAGGCGACAACCTGATTTGATAGTTGTTTTTTCATGTGCGAGCTGACATTGCCACTCCTTGAGGCCGAGCTTGGCACCTGTTTCATGACGAAAGCCAAGGTCTGCTCGAGCTTGTCCACCTTGGGATAGCGTCTCTCACGAGCACGGGACCCCGGCAACTTGCTTCATGCTGCTTCGTCTTACACAAGGCCCCCAAGACGTCAAGTCAAACAGGGAATTCCAAAACTGAACGCAACGCGGAAAGGTAAAACTGGACAGCGACGACTTGGCCAACCCTCGGTGGTGCGCTTTGGGCAGCGAGGAAAAAAAAGGAAAAAAACGTCCTCTGGATCCACGAAAAAACCGTCCAACCCCCCTTCATCTGTCCGTCGACCTGACAATCCGCCAAAAAACAAGTCAGGGGTTAGGGAGTCTCTCAAAATGCGTCAAGTCTTCGAAACATGTTACTTTTTCAATCCCCGGCCGCTTCGAGAGGTTTCGGCACGCTCGCATTCTCGTCTCGTTTGCCAGACTCATTGCCAGGGACTCCGAGCTTCAGGTCCCTTGGGTGTCCGATTTTGAAACAGAGCCATTCGCAGCCCTTCCAGACCTGCGAGTTCGCTCGAGGCCAAGAACTGTCTAAGGACACCCTGCGACAAATTCAAAGAGCTAAATGTGACAAGTCGACCAGACTTCCTGAGATGCATTGTTTCATGTCTCTGCGTATATATCCTGAACGAAAAACAACATATCCATCACCCCCACTTGCCCTTCGTTTTTCTGTTCTTTTTTTTAATGGGGTGAATGAAAATACCGTGCTATTTAGCATTCTTCCTTTTTCCAAAACGGGCCCGCTGTTTCTCGTCCCAGCCCCCTGGGCCATCGATTCGATCGACGCGCTTCAGCCCCGCACCCCGAGCAGGTCCTTCTGGTCGCTGAGCTCCTGCAACCTCGGAGCGTTCGAGTTCGTTTAGAAAACTCGATTTGATAGCCCCAATCTTTGAGGCCCCAAGAGTTGAGAAGAAAAGAAGCCTCAGACTGTTGATTTCAAATGCTCCAAAAGAATCTCTGGAAATAAACACGAGGACAAACGAGAACCGGTCTGCCCCTTGAGAAAACAGAAGTGAAAATCCCCAACGGCTGCCTTTCCAGAGCCTCCCTGTGCAGTGTGTGCGGCTCTTCGGAGTTGACGCTGCTTAGCCAAAGGATCGGAGTGAAATCGCAAAGGATGCGAGAGACGGGCCATGAACGCCAAGGTCTGACTCAATGCAGACAGCTTCAAAACACAGGCCGATAAGAACGTTTCACCTCTGGACCCATGGTTACGCCATCTACCTGCTCGCAACCTGCCTCACTCGGCACTAGGTGAGATGTTCAAAAGGTCTCTCGCGCACTCGAACACTTCGCTCCGCCAAATCCTGATTGGTTCTGCCAAATTCAGTCCAGTCCAAATGCAGCTGTTTGTCATGGAAATCTTCTGATCCAGTTTGAGGCCCGGTTGCCAAATTCGAAGCAAATCGCATCAAAGTTACGCAATTCTTTGGGGCCTCTCAACAGGATGCTCCGACTTTGAAGACAGCTTCAAGCACACTTCGCCCAAGGCTCCAGTTTTTAGCACCATTTTCCCCCTGGTTTGGAGCTGGTTCTTCTATCTTGTGTGCTCCGGGTCCCGAAAAGGAAAACAAAAACCGCCAAGGGGTCACAGGTTTATATCACCCGTCCCGTCCAAACCCCCGGGTCCGGTTTCCCGGATTCGCCTGTCCACCAAGGTCTGCATCTCATCGGGGTCCTCGGGGTTCGCCTCCAGAGCCTTCTCCACCTCCTCCATCTCGTCCATCACCGCCTCGTGACCCATAGGCCCCGGATGCTTCAGGGAGCGACCCCCGACTTTTCGGCTGGAAGTTCAGGGAGAGAAAAGCAAGGGAGATGGTCTTGAGGGGTTCACGAAAACTACCCCCGATTTTCGGCGTGGATTTCAAGGAGATGAGAGTAACAGAAAGGGAGATGGTCTTGAGGGGTTCACGAAAACTACAACCGATTTTCGGCGTGGATTTCAAGGAGATGAGAGTAAAAGAAAGGGAGATGGTCTTGAGGGGTTCACGAAAACTACCCCCGATTTTCGGCGTGGATTTCAAGGAGATGAGAGTAAAAGAAAGAAAGATAGTCTTGAGGGGTTCACGAAAACTACCCCCGATTTTCGGCGTGGATTCCAGGGAGATGAGAGTAAAACAAAGGGAGATGGTCTTGAGGGGTTCACGAAAACTACCCGATTTTCGGCGTGGATTCCAGGGAGATGAGAGTAAAACAAAGGGAGATGGTTTTGGAGGTTCAGAAATACGACCCCCGATATTCGGCTGTGATTTCAGGGAGATGAGAGTAAAACAAGGGAGATGGTGTTGGAGGTTCAGGAATACGACCCTCGATATTCGCTGGGAAATCAGGGAGACAAAAGAAAGAGACATGGTCTTGAGGGGGTCATGAAAACAATCCCCGATTTTCGGCTGGGAATTCAGGCAGACGAAAATAAACTAAAGGGAGATGGTCTTGGGGGGTTCGACTCCCGATTTTCGGCTGGCATTTCAGGGAGAGAAAAGAAGGGGAGATGGTCTTGAGGGGTTCATGAAAACTACCCCCTGATTTTGGGGCTGGGAGACCTGGGAGACAACAGATACAGGAATACTACCCCAGTTTAACTTGGAAGATGAAGATAAAACAAAGGGAGATGGTCTTGGACGTTCAGGAATACTACCCCCGATAATGGGGTTCAGGAAAAGCAGAATTGAAAACCAACAGGTTTGGGGGGAATTACAAAACAGCGAGACATGGACCTTCATTGCGATGGTCCACAGGTGACGAGAAGCGTCACGCTCCTGGGAAGGAGAGTTGGGGGAAAATGTCTTCAGGGATGCCGCTTTCTCTTGCCCAATTGCTGAGGTAGAATGCTTGGTCTAAGACACGTACGATATGAACGGCGGTTTGGAATGCCTGAACATCACAGGATTCCTGGATGGTACCTCAAACAAGGAAGATGGCTGTGGAACAGCTAAATACAAGTTGCTTAGTTACCTGCTTGACGGCAGACGCGATTTACTGGGATGTGGCAAACACCTCAAGTTATTGAAGGTGGGCAAAGAATCGCCTTTCTGGCAAGCACCTCCACACGTACACGTCATAGGACTTGCTACTGACGTGCCAACCATTGAACTTACACGCCATTACCAGTTTTGTCTCATTGTGCCAAGCGGCGTGACAATACACATGCAAGTTAAGACACGGAAATGGCGCAACAGCACTTAAGCGTTGTCGTGTTGCCAGCCAAGCAACAACATAACCATAGGCTGCTCAGCATCAAGAGCAATCACTTGGTGAGCGAGGTGCCAAACACAACCACAAAACCCACAAACCCATAAGCAAACACCAGCCAAACACATCGCCAAATCCGCATCGAGCAAAAGGGAGCAAAACTTCCGGCCTTCTGCTGCGGCACAGCGCTCAGAATCTCCTGCCGCAAGGTGTTCTCGAGGTTCAGGTCATCCACAAAGCTTTGCCTTGAGTTTGTTTGAGTCGCACGCTCCCTAGAGCCATCTGCCCAAAAACTCCGACACATCCGAAACACAAAACATACAAGGCACGAAATGTTCTGAATCCGTTCCGCGAAGAACAACGCCGGCTCGCCCCGCACATCGAGCGACTCGAGTGCAGACCGAGGAACTCCAAAATAGCGATCTTGGCATTTGGAGGGCCTTGGTCTTGGGGCCTTGCTGGGGGCGTTTCGAAAGGCGAAGCTTGGCTAAGATTTTGTTCGGGAAATCTATCCAAGTTTTGAGGATCCAATCCGACTCCACAAAGGGAACCGATAGGTAGGGAATGGCAACCAGTCCGAACCAGAAGGGGATTCCCTTAAAACAACACAACAAGTTGTCAATCAGTCAATCCGTTACTCATGCCTATCGCCCCAGCAACTTTTGTCGGTTGCACGTGGATGGGGCCAAGCCCACGGCTCTTCACCACCTGCCCCTGCTCCGGCGTGAGCTGTCCCAGCAGCACCCGCAGCTGCGTGGTCTTGCCGCAGCCTCAGCTGCAGTGTTGAAAGCGATCATGGCCTTTTTGTGTTTCGATGGGTATGTCTTGTCTGTTGAGGACCCTGCAAAATGGGTGGCTTCCTTTTGGTTTCTAACAATATATGTATATATGCATTGCATTTTAGGCACGCGTGAACCAGGTATAAAGGGTCATCTGCTCATCTGCATTTGCTCAGCTGCGTCTGCACCCACCAAGTACCAACATATCAAAACAACCTGTATATAGGCATCTGCTGCTTACTTTCTTGCTTCTGAATGAGAATAGGCATTCAAGTGCAATAAGTTGCTTATTCAATTCTATCACACCTCTAGAAAAAGCAACCGCAAATTGGTTTTAGCCCTGGTAAAGAGATTCAAAAATCTAAATTCTAGTTGACCCAGTAAATATATCTTTGGACTATTCTCTTGCTATGTAGCTATACAAGGAGTCGAACAAGCAGCTCTACACGAAGCTTCAAAAAAAGCTTTTCATAAGAAGTCTGAGAAGCAGCTTAACAAGTGTGCTTCAAAAGGAGCTTTGTAAGAAGCCTTTTAAGGAATTGCGAGCCACAAATGGAGCTTTTCAAAGAGCTGCGTAAACAGCTCCAAAATTAGCTTTACACGCAGTTTTACAAGGGGCCTTCTGAGGGGCTACAAGGAGTCTTAGCAGCTTTGCAAAGAGCCTTCTGGAGCGTTTCAAAGGAGCTTTACAAGGAGCCTTACACGGAGCCTTTTCACTAAGGTATAAGGAGCTTCAGAGATGCAGACACAAACAGAGGCGGCTGGTGAATGCTGAAGTTTGAGCTGAGCAGAAGCTACTTGATGTAGCAGCTGAGCAGAAGCTACTTGACGTTGCCCAAGGAATAGAATGCACCCCAACAAGCAGAAAACTAAACAAACTCGAGGAACGCAAACAAAAGCAAAAAACAAAAAACAAGAGAATGGCTGCTCTGGCCACATTTTTTTTGGGGGGGGTGTCTCAATTTGTGTGTTTTCCTTGAGCGTATTTTGTTGAGCTTCTGGGACCAAACAACCAAGAAAACAGTGTTCTTTGTTTTCATAGCCCTCACTCATCAAAAACCAAAATCCAACAATGTGGTTTTGTCTTTTTGGCCCCAAGAGCTCAAACAACAAAAAAAACTCCAGGAAAACCAAAAACAAAGACCTCGAGAAAACCAAACTAAAATGAGGCCAACCCAGCCATTATCTTGCTTTTGTTTTTAGCGGTGCTGTTTTTTCTTCTTTGAGTTTTGCTTGGGTGTCCGAGTTTGATTGTCCGGTTTTGAGCCATTGGAGAGAGAAAAAACGTGGTTCTTTTAGTTTTGGATGAGTAAGGTGAGATGCAGCAAAACAAATCCAGCAAAAGAGTTGTGGCATCCTATCTTTTGGCAACAAGAATTCACTAGCAAAAGGGGAGATGCAGCAAAACAAATTCAGCAATGAAGGGATAGCAACCATTGCAGCTTGACTGCTTAGCTTCCTTTCCATTTTGTGTTTTTAGGCTTGAGGTATTTGATGGTTATTGGTAGTCAAAAAAACTGCAAACACGGGATGTTGTTTACACTTTGGCAATAAGGTACAAACACTTAGTGCTCTTTGCACTTGTAACTTCTGAGAAGCATTTGTTGCAGACCAAAATTCGGCCTAGGTTGTCCTTTGCAACAAACAACTGTGAATACAAAGGTGAGTTGAACTAGAGTAGTTCATGGGGGGAGTGACCATGTATATACATGTACATATATATGTACATACGTATAGTATCCACCCGAACTTCCCCCCCCAACCCGAAAATT
This sequence comes from Effrenium voratum, assembly GCA_963377175.1. Lineage (NCBI taxonomy): Eukaryota > Dinophyceae > Suessiales > Symbiodiniaceae > Effrenium > Effrenium voratum. Next base: position 148,930 of record CAUJNA010000709.1, on the reverse strand, counting down.
ACTTCTTCCCTTTGGTCTGGTGGGAAAAGCTGCGTGTTCAATGGCTAAATTGTATCTTTTCACGGCTACAAGTACGAAACATGCAAACATGGCATTCAACTGGGGCAAGACCTGCTCAGGCTTCAGGTGCTTTAGGCCCTTATGTAATATTCCTTCCACCTGGCCCAACCTTTGCGTCGCGCGCATTGAGCGAGCTCAGTGAAGGTTTCTTGGTTTATTACATGGGCCTTTCAAGGCGCGCAGAGAAGCGCGGTCCAGGAAATGGGGGCTAGCACGCCTCAAAACGGATTTTGCAGTAGCTCTTGCAATCCAGGCGATTCGAAATGCCAGTTTTTGATCCAACTTGACATACCTTTGCAGACGAAAAAGGAGGCACCCTACTTCTGTTTAGGATCACACACTTACATCTCTTAGTCCCCTTTTCATGGGATAACAACCAGTTCCTCCCACCAACATTGAACCAACCACAGGGTTTCTGAGAAAAATGGCAACCCCCATGGCAACCACTTGGTTCCCCTCCCCCCAAGACCCACTTTTCTCTCGGCGAAAACAAAGTTGCTGTTGACCCTTCTGCAAAAAGTGAATAACTGACTGACTGCCTGTCCAAAAGTCCCAAGATCCGTTACCAAATAGCTGGGGAGCGAGAGGGAGAAAAGCCCAGATAAGCCCTAAATAAGGCCAAATTCGCCTCAAATTGGGCTCCTTTGGCCCCCCCCCCCCAGCCTGTCGCAGGCGGTCGGAACTCCGACATCTACAGTGGACCTACATATCACAAGCAAACCAACCACACCCACCCTCTTATTAGGAAGGGGTTAAGGTTAAAGGCCCACACCACCGGGATCCGATGCAAATCACTGGGTTTATTCATCAGGTATGAATCCCAGATCCCAGATACCCTCCAGTTGCTGAGGTGCCCTGGAAAAAATGTGAAAATATGTCCAGTAGTGGCAGATTCCCTTCAAAAACGGTGGATAATCAGAACTCCATAGAAAACCAACATATTCACCAGAGGATTCCCTTCAAAACCAACGGGGGAAAATAGAACGTATTCACCAGAGAACTCCAACTTCAAACCCAAAACTTCCTCCAGAGAAACCATTGGCGCCCACCAGCGCCAGCTTCTCCCCCGTGCGCACAGTCCAAGAGGCCTCACTGCCAGGCGTTTGCCCGTGACGTTTTCCTTTTCTTGGCCCCGGGAGCGAAGGTGTTGCTTGGTTGCTGCAACGACCCTCCTGCAAAAAGTTGACCACTTTTTGGGGTTTTTTCCACTTGATTTCAACTAAAAAGTTAAAGTCTAAAGATCCAACCCAATAGCAGTCAAGGTTGGAGAACCGAAAGGTGCCATATCGCCGGACGTGTGGTCTCCAAGGCGTGAGCAGTACCGACGGTATCGGGGGGATTTGAACCGCCTGATGGCCCGGCCAGGTCAATACCATCGCGCTTCTCCATCGCCTCAAAAACTGCCATATCAATAAGCATGTAAGGCTTACTTTTTTTTAACTGGAATGAGGAATGGAATGAGAATAGGAAGCATCTTCTGAAAACATCAGCTCAGGTGATGTCCCCCACGCGGACTCGAAACCTTTCCTCAGAACCCTCACGGAACTCTAGCTTTCAGCAGTTGGGGAAAAATTGAGTATGTTCATGACTAGCAGTTCTTCATCAATATTGCTGAACAAATCCTAGTACATCCCAAACAAAAAGTAATCTTGTACCAAACAGTATCAAACCGTCCAACTGGTTTCCTTTAAGGGTGCCAAAGCCTGGGATCAAGGTTGGACCCCCAATGGGTGAAGCCATGGGACCATGGCCAAGGCTGCCCTTGTGGAACCCCCAAAGGGAGAAAGGGAAATACTCAAACAAATAACTAAACAAATACATAAATAAGCAACAGAACAAAAAAAGATATCAACACAAATTCGGCACCCCCACCCAGGGATCTACCTTCCTTTAGGTATGTGCAACGTGGTTCGCTTTTGTTTGTTGCACATATATATATATATATATATACACACATACATCTATATATATACGCACATCCATCATTCAATCGATATGGAGGTTTTTACACCCGTTTTCTCTTGGGCATAGTGACCCTCTTAGACTCACAGCAAACGCCTTCCTTCCGCCTTCCGCCTTCTAGCCTGCGCGAGCTCTTGGAATGGATGAGCCATGTGGAGGCAAGTGAACATAGGCGTCTTTTTAAGTAACAAAACCAATCTACGTGCCATTTTTAATCTACACCAATCTAGTGAACATAGGTTTTAAATAACAGTGCCATCTGTCTAACCAAACCAACCTAAGTGTAGAGAGCTGGGAGACGGTGAAAAGTGTAGCTTGACGGTGTCATCGCTACTGCGTTGGTGAAATGAATATCCAAGAATCCAAGACTCCCAAAGGCATCTCAGCGGGTCTGTTGGGCTTGGTGACTTGGAAAAAGAAATGTTATTCAACTATTCATTCCCAATGGAAAAAAAACGGTGGTTCACAACCTGCCAATGGACAAGATCCGCTTTGCACCAGGGATGGATGCCTACCGGATAAGCCACCAATCCCAACTGGGCAACTGGGCCTGGGTGTTGCCGGGGGAAATACTTCAGTCATTTGAGTCACTTGCTGCTCAAAACCCGGGTAATTGTAGGGTAAGGGACAATCCCAACACGGGTGCAGCATTCCGCCTTCTTAATTCTTTACATGGCTGCGGGTCAAAACCAATGGTACCATTTTGGTGTAGGTGCACCACCCATTTTAGTCTATTCTAGTGGGGATTGGGATGTTCACTGGGGGTAGGGGATGTTGACCCATGGCCACATGGTTCTGCGCTTACGACCATTTTCATACCGATCGGTTTTGACTATTTGGCCGCGGCGCGTCCTGGAGGATCATCCGACCCCCCAGGCGGACAGCCACTTCCTTGATGCCCACGGTGATCTTGCCTGCCCGAGCCGAGGTGCCCGAAATCAGGTGGGTCACTTGCTCAAAACCCCGGGTGTTTTGAAATGGGTCCATGAATAACTGCCAGAATGTCTTGTTTCCCCAGCAAAGGGACATGAGTCAGAATCAAAACCGATCGGTACAAAAATGGTCGTAATCCCAGATAATCCCAGAACCATGCTTCAAGAATCAAGAAGGCGGAATTCCGCAGCTATTTCTGGCTGGGACTGGCCCTTACTAACCTTCATCTACCCGGGTTTTGATGGTGGCTCAGATGACAAAGCCTGTATTGTTATTTTGGGAAACCATGGGGGTTAGGGATGGACATGCACAACATCCTGTCACATCTTCAGTTGAGCGTTGGTTTTTATTCCCTACAAACTTGCTTGGACATTATTCAAGCTTCCGCGGACCCTTCCGCATCCTTGCCGCGGGCCAAGAGGTCGCTTCCGCGAAGCGGTACATGTGCTTCATTGTTTGCTTCCGCAAACCTTCCGCGGGGCATGGTTTACAAGATTTGCTTCCGCGAGTATTGGCGCAGAAAGGAATGTTATTTTAAGTGAGGTAGTGTTTCGCCGCAGCGTGTGTAGGCTTGGGCTCCATTGGGCTACCCATGCTATGTGGCCACTTGCCTGCAAACACGGGGCCGCCCTTCCGCGGAGCTGGCTTGCTGTTGGCAACTGCTCTTCCAGTAAGCGTTGCGTTTCTTGTACGCAGCAACACCTTTTCTTCTACGTAATCGTTTCTACGAGCTTTTCCATGCACGGACTGAAACTATTCGTTGTATATCAGCCACAAAGCTTCCGCAAACCTTCCGCGAACAAATCCCTTCCGCAAACCTTCCGCATGCTTCCGCGCGTGTGGCGCGGTGCACATTTTCAAGAAATAATGTCCCTCTCCCTACTAAATAAGCTTGGGGCTAAAAAAAACGCCGCTCATTTGTGAATTTAGTTCGGTACACGGCCTGGTGTGACCTCAAAACGGAGCCCTTCGTCACAGTTGCCACAGCTTGTGTGCCCAATCTCAACCATCTCAGCTCAATCTTCACATAGCCAATCTTCTCTGCATTTAAATCATGGTAAGGGAACCAAGGCCACGCGACCGCGGGCTTGCGACCCAATCGGCGCCTTCTACCTCGCCTCTTTGGAGGAAGCTAAAGTCCACCTAGCGAAAAAGGTCCACTTTGAGAACTCAATCCGACGCGCAACGAAAAGAGAGGCCAAGCCAAAGGATCAAAAGGTCTGTATCGAAATCAGCTGTTCGGAACCAAAATGAAAGCTTCATCACCTGGGGTCCAGCTCATTTTGAGAAGCCGTTCAAAGGCCATAGCGTGCCAGGTGAGTGTATGAGTGTGTGTGTGCCTGGTCGTCTGCTCCTCTTCTGCCTTAGCGCAAGGAAGACCGCGCGGATGGCAGGATGGCATGAGATTAAACGGGTCATGATGAGCAAATCCACTTCGTACCAGTTTGGATGGCAGGACTTTGTCCAGGGAAATGGGTTCAAGATCCCTCGACAGGTTGTCAATCTCAGAAATCTCAGAGAGTTCATGAAATCATTAATTAAAGCAATGCTTTGCACACGATGACGCAACATAACATCCCTCTACAACAATGTTGCCGAGTACCGAACCCAATACAAACATTCCACAATGTCTGATCAAGCGGAAAGGCAACTCCAAAATGAAGAAACATAAGGGCACCTCAGCTCGGTTGCTTTCTGCCCCCCTGCTAAAGTTTAACTTTTAGTGGTTTAACGGAAAACCCATTTGTTGGCAAAAAGTTAAAGTCCTAACATCCCTTGGCAAAATGCAAAGTCAGAAAGCTGTTCCAGAACTTCATCGCCGCATCATCTGTCCATTGAGCAATCGAAAATACATCATGTGCCGCAGAACTCTCTGCCCGTGCCAAGGTGCGCTTGACAGGCTCTTCTTCCTCCTGCCGCATATCTCACCCCTTACCCGGACCCCGGAAATCCGAATGGTCGAGCTTCTTTTGGTGTGCCCTTTTTCGATTCAACCCCAGTTTGCAGGCTGATTTCAATGGAAGCCAAAGAGAAAGCAACTCTTGGGGGGTGTTGTTTCACCTATCTTCGGTGTACAAATGAGACACTATAATCACCCTGCCTTGGGGGTTGTTGATTGCCTTGGAGAAGTTGGTGTTCTCCGCATAGAAGAATGTTTCTCGGATCATCCCACATGACATGCCAGGCCCTGCGCTCTCCTCCTCCTCCTCGTCATCGGAATCCGGCGCATACTCGTCTTTCCAGTCGTCCCGATCAGCCTAGGACAAAATGGGCTTTGACGTGGGCTTCAAAGGAAAAGGACAACCTCCAACTTTGAAGCGCTCTCCAACTGCGTTCAGCGGCCCCGTCTCAGGAGCTGTGCTTGAACTTCAGCTCACATCGCTGGGGAAAAACCACTTCTGGGAGGGAGCCAAATCAGAAAGCCATGCAGCGCGTTTGCCCGCCACTCCCTTCTTGACACCAAAGAACTCGAATGTTTGTAACCAACATGTCTTGGACGTCCCGGCCTGTGAGACTGCGTTGCCCAACAAACAATAGAAACAACTGCCTTTCCATTGCGTGACTCTTGTCTTGGTTGACGTTGGAAGGGGAGCAACAATTTGACTTTTTGCAGTTAAGTGGTTGGATTTCCCACTAAACCACAATCAGCAAAAATGTAAAATGCTTCCCAACAACAATGTTATCAGGTTGCTGCCACAACTGGCAGCAGTGCCGGAAGCAGAGTGCCGGGCCAGTTTCAGCCGGTAATACGCGTCCGGGTCCACCTCCTGTACCTCGCTCCGAGCGTAGTGCTGTCAAGGGGTGAAGTTGGCCAGTTTCAGCACGAAATCCAGTCAAAAAACCGGCATGCGTTCTGTCAGAATGTGTCTTCTTGCTGAGCAAAACATGCATTTCACCTAGGTCTCTGGAGACCTGGTGTGTTGCATCCCCTGAATCATTGAGGTCGGTTCCGGAGTGTGTCGTGCGTGCGCGCCTGCGTGCATGCTTACAAGCGTGCGTGCAAACGAGGCGGCCGGGCAAGCGCATGTGCATGCGTACGTGCGTGCGTCTGTCTATCTGCCTGCCTGCCTGCCCTCTCCGTTTCTGTCTCTGTTTGCCTGCTGTTCTTCCAGCTCTCTCAGTCTGTGCGTGACATGAGGACTCGGACATTCCCTCACAAAATCCTGGGAACAGTCGCTCAGACACTGCATTTGCTGTGTCGTCCGCGCCTTCCTTCTGCTGCGCTCATCTTCTTGTCCTTGCCCCAAGGTCCCTGCTTCGGGTCCATGCCAAAAATATCAGGAAGCTAGGAGGAGAAGCCAAGTTCGGACAACAAATCAAAGACGAACCGACACTTCTCACTTGCTCGGTGACTATGTAGGATTTGTTTTGGGGGCATCTTTTTGAATCACCCTGCCCAGTAGTACGCATAGCCGGACATGATATCAAGTCAAACAACTGAAACGCAACGCAGCTCCCACTTAGCGGCTTCCAGTTTGAAGCAGGGAAGACACAACCCCACGGGAGCCCCCGCCCGCTCACTCGGAGCATTCCTCGCATCAAGACCAGGCGAGGCTCCATCTAAAGCATCGCTTGGCTTCCAAGACGTCCCCATGTTGCGCAAAATGGTTGCTTAATCGGAGCGCCTTTCGACTAAGATGGTTTGTCCCACACGAAAGAGTCAAACCCGTTTGTTAGGCGGCTATGTATGCTTAGGCAGCGTGAGATTGTGCTGGGCCTTGCAATCTTCGAGCGCAACTCGCGAGTCCCGAGGCGAGCGTTTCGCGCGCTCGCCAGTGACCTCCGCGTCGACAAAGTCGGGCGAAGTCGCCGAGTCGCTGTCGCGAGGTTCAGGCAGCGAACATCTGGGGCGCTGTTGTCACCACAGCAGTTTGCCGAGATGAGCCGCTGTTGGACATCTGCCTGCACACCCCAAGATCCCTCCCTGTGGTTGAGGGTTTAGGGTTGGTACAGGGTGGGTTTATGGTTGGCTTGTGGTTGGTTTAGCCTGATTGAGGGTCGGTTGGGGTTGCTGGGGCGGGCGTACGGTTGGGTTGGGTTTAGAGTCGAATTAGGGTTGTTTTAGGTCGGGTTCAGGGTGGATGTTTGGCTTGCTTAGGGCTGGTTCAACCCAGGGCCGAGGGGGTGGGTGGGGGTGAGTACAGCAGGCTCGGGCGAACAAAACACAGCTCGGCAGTGAGTACGACCAGGCAGAGGGTGAACAAATGGAGGTGAGGGGTTGAGAAAGGATTCCTGCTCTTAAAAACAAGCTTCCCGCTCAGAGGGTTCCCAAGCAGGGCTTGAGGGTTAAAAAAAGGATGGGTTTAAAAAAGGATGGGTTAACAAAAACAAGTTTGGCGGATGAAAAAAGGTGCCCGTCACAAACAGACACACAGACACACAGACACACAGACACACAGACACACAGACACACGGACACACAGACACACAGACACACGGACACACAGACACACAGACACACAGATACACGGACACACAGACACACAGACACACAGACACACGGACACACAGACACACAGATACACGGACACACAGGCACACAGACACACAGACACACAGACACACAGACACACAGACACACAGACACACGGACACACAGACACACAGACACACGGACACACAGACACACAGACACACAGATACACGGACACACAGACACACAGATACACGGACACACAGACACACAGACACACAGACACACGGACACACAGACACACAGATACACGGACACACACACACAGACACACGGACACAGACACACAGACACACAGATACACACACACACACACACACAGACACACGGACACACAAACACACAGACACACAGATACACAGATACACACACACACAGATACACGGACACACACACACACACACACACACACACACACACACACACACACACACACACACACACACACACACACGCGCGCGCGCGCGCGCGTGGCATGTTCTCCCACGCAGGTCCTCGTGGAGCCTGAGTCATCTTTCCGATCCTTGGCAACTTTTGCTCGCTCCAACTCTGCCGGTCACGCACTGAAGCCGATCGCCCACACCCTGCCGCAACCCGTGTAAGCGGGAGCAGTGCTTCCTAACTCCCGGGCCTGTTCCCCAACGCTCGAAGACTGATGTCGCCTTGTACGGATGACGGATTGTGTCCTTTGGTTAGGACAAGATCCAAGCTTCTTGCTCAAGATTGCTGGGACCCGAGTCAATGCTTCCAATCGGTCAATCGCAACAGGCCCGCTACTCTTTTTGAGCCTCCTTCTCTTGGCAGGACTAAAACCCGAGATGCTAGATGTGCTTCTACCTGAGAAGATGCAACTATCCACCTGCCAAGGAGCGCGTCAAAGGGATCATCAGGCTCCTGGAAAAACATGCCGATCCGTCGGACAAGTGGAGAAATCGAATCACTCTCGGTTTCAGCTTGACCTGTCCACGGCCCGTGTCATTTGCTGTTTGGAGGCTTCCAAACGCGTTCCTCCGAAATCCGCCTCAAAAAACATCGAGACATCTCTGGGGGTCAACTCCCAGCCTCGTCGTCGCTGTCGGGGAAAAGGTTCGCGAAGGACTGCGGCCAGGTTTCTCCGGAAATTCCACCAAGTCCGTCCCCCCCTCATTCCCCCCCAAGTCCCCCCCAACGCAGCAAATGGGTTTGGATGCTTGGCCCTGCCCCAAGAGGACTACAAAGAGCTAAACAGGGGAGTGAAACTTCAGGAGAAAACACCAAAACTGCATCCAAGCCATGCTCCAGATTAAAGCCGGGCCCCCAAAACACGCGACTATCATTTTGTCAACTCATCACTGGCAGTGGTGTCCTTCATTAAAATATTCACCCCGCAATTCGCAGGCTCCCAACCCAAGACATCGCACTGGAAAGTCTGCCAGCGCCTCTGACATGCCTGGCTCCTGCTTGTCGACACGAGTTTCAATGATTTTTCCTGATGAAGCTGCATGATTTTGCATTGAGCCCGTCAGCTTGCAACTTCATGAGAGGGGATTCGTTTGAGTACTCAACAGAACATCGGCATAGGCTGGTGAGCAGATGGGACTGCAGATCAGTTCAAGGCCAGCGTATGGGGAAATGATGGGCGCCAGGCTGGTTCCCTCAAGGATATGCCAAACTGATGATAATCAGGCACCATCGTAGAATCCTTTCGTGAGTCATTCCACACAGCAAGTCCGACGCACGTGTTTCAATCTGACTCGCTCTGTGTCCTGAAGCACGTCCGAAAGAAGACTGACCACCTTCGCGCACAGTCTGGCAAGCCATTCGAGAGACAGGGGATTGCACGAAGGAAAGAGAGACCACTGGGAGAAAGAAGTAGCAAAGGCTGCAAGGAAGTGACGAGAAAAAGGAGGGTAAAGGAGGAAAGAGCCACCAACAGGAAAATTAAATCAGCTTGCAAGAACAAAAGGGGAACAAACAAAGGACGGCCGCGCAGGTACCCCCGAAAACCTGTTTGGTTTCTTTCATCGCAACAAGACCAACCTGCCATGCCCAGCCGAGAGAACAGCTCGAGGCTTCTGAAATGCGCCTCAGACTGAGTCGCAGCATCAGCCTGCAAGCCGAGCAGGAATCCGCCGACCCCACGCCTGGTCCATGGACCCTGCTTTTGGCATGGGCGGTGTGTTCTGCGTTGATGTTGGTTTCTCGATTTTCTCTAAGTTGGATGTGTATAACATGTCCCTTGGGACGGGAAAATACGTCGGCTGGATTTCTGGACTCCTGGATTTCTGGATTCCTGAATTCCTGAATTTCTGGATTCCCCCCCCCTCCCCCCCCCCCGGTAAGAGGGAATAGTATGTGTTATATGACCCGGCAGATATGTCAGTCTTCCAAAGTGCTGTTTTCCGAACTTTTGCAATTATGTCATTGGATGAGAATGATGGTGAAAATGATGATGATGATGATGATGATGATGATGATGATGATGATGATGACGATGACGATGACGATGACGATGATGATGATGATGATGATGATGATGATGATGATGATGATGATGCTGAGAATGAGGTTCATGGATGAACATGATGATGGAAATGATAATAAACATGATGATGGAACATGATGATGGAACATGATGATGATGATGATGATGATGATGATGATGATGATGATGATGATGATGATGGAATGATGAAAACAAAATGATAAAGATGATGATGATGAACATGATGATTGGGGGGGTAGCCTGGACCCCCTGCATGTTTCATGTGTTTCCGATTTTTTCATTTGTAAATTTGTTATTATTTTCAATTTTGTTAATGTTTGTCGTTGTTTCAGCTTGTTTGAATCAACTGAATTGAAACAATCGTAGTCTTTGTGTTGTCATGTTTTGCATTTATTGACTCGTAGTCTTCATGGTTCGGACCGGACCCTTGGGACCTGCCACCCAGATTTGTCCGTTGTTTTGTTCACTTTCTTTCATGTGTCCCGTTTTTTTGCATGTTTCTCAATCAATGGAAATAATTGGCAAAAAACTCCGTAGTCCTTGCGTTTTGATTGCTTCCAATTCTTTCAATTACTGACTCGTGGTCTTCGTGTAGTCCTTCCTCGGAAGACAACCAGTCAATCATTGAAATGATTGAAACAATTGAAAACACACAAAGACTACAGATTTTTCATGTTTCTTTTCAATTATTTCAAGAATTGGATGCACAGGATAGGTGGAGTCTCGCTTCCTTCATCCCCCTTCTTTTGTCCAATTGTTTTCTAAAGAAAGCCCTCTGAGCCCTATTGGGAGCGGCGGAACCAGGCCGGAGGCCATGCAATAATTTCCGGAACTAGCCACGCTAAAAAACCTCGTCCGTTCTGACAAGCGCCAACGAAACGACACACTGCCCCAAAACTAATACTGCAATCCCAGGGCAAAACCATCTAGTCCGTAAGTGCTGTGAATAGGCTCCCCCTGCGTTTGGTCAAAGCATTGTAGTCGCTATACTATCTATACTCATCAGTCACCAACCCCAATTTGTGAGCAGCATCCCCAAACTAGCAAGCACTGATGAGCTCTTCTAAACCAACAGTTTTGGGGCACGGTCACTTGCGACCTCCATCTTCGGCTCCTCCTTCTCTGCTTTCTTGACAGCCTAGAGCATGCATAGCATGCCGCGTGACAAAGCACTCGCACTCTTTCCAGTGCTGCGTTCAGCCAAGCATGGCATGCTCCTTGACAAGACTTGATGATAGTCAACTTGCCAGATTGCATACAGCGAGGCACACATATGATATACCAAAGCACACCTCGCAGCTCTGAACATGGAACGATAGAGACTCCCAGCGATTGTTGCCAACAGGCTTGAGGCTGCCACCTTCTCCTCCGGCCGCTTCTTTGAAACCTGTTCGGAGGACCAAACTGCGCAGGCCATGAAAAACCGCCAGCACAGCAGGTTGCCGCGTTGTCGGCTTGCCATGTTGCACCAGCTTCTGCAATGCGCCTCTTCTTTGGAAGTCGCAGCATCCCCTGCCTGCCACACACTCCAGAACTAGCTACACCTTTTGCCACGTCCGGTCTCCAAAGAAAAGACAAACTGCCCAAAGCAAATACTGGAAAGCCAGGGCGACTTCACTACTCTATTCATCTAGATCGAGCTTCGCTTGCTGCATTCAGCCGCAACCCTGAAACGGTATGAAGAGCTTCATCCAGCATGTGCTCACAAAAGTGTACTCACTTAGTCGCTGTACTAATCAGTTGCCAAAAATCCAATTTGAGGCAGCATCCCCAAACTAGAAAGTACTGATGAGCTCTGCTAAACAAACAGTTTTGGAGCACGGTCCCTTGCGACCTCCATCTTCGGCTCCTCCTTCTCTGCTTTCTTGGCAGCCTAGAGCATGCATGGGATGCCGCGTGACAAAGCATTCGCACTCTTTCCAGTGCTGCGTTCAGCCAAGCATGGCAGATTGCATACAGCGCCTCGGGAAAAGCAAGCGCCAAGACAGAGGCACAAATACAATATACCAAAGCACACCCAGCTCTGAACATGGAACGATAGAGACGCCCAGCGATTGTTGCCAACAGGCTTGGGGCTGCCACCTTCTCCTCCGGCCGCTTCTTTGAAACCTGTTCGGAGGACCAAACTGCGCAGGCCATGAAAAACCGCCAGCACAGCAGGTTGCCGCGTTGTCGGCTTGCCATGTTGCACCAGCTTCTGCAATGCGCCTCTTCTTTGGAAGTCGCAGCATCCCCTGCCTGCCACACACTCCAGAACTAGCTACACCTTTTGCCACGTCCGGTCTCCAAAAAAAAGACAAACTGCCCAAAGCAACTACTGGAAAGCCAGGGCGACTTCACTACTCTATTCATCTAGATCGAGCTTCGCTTGCTGCATTCAGCCGCAACCCTGAAACGGTATGAAGAGCTTCATCCAGCATGTGCTCACAAAAGTGTACTCACTTAGTCGCTGTACTGATCAGTTGCCAAAAATCCAATTTGAGGCAGCATCCCCAAACTAGCAAATACTGATGAGCTCTGCTAAACCAACAGTTTTGGAGCACGGTCACTTGCGACCTCCATCTTCGGCTCCTCCTTCTCTGCTTTCTTGGCAGCCTAGAGCATGCATGGGATGCCGCATGACAAAGCATTCGCACTCTTTCCAGTGCTGTGTTCAGCCAAGCATGGCATGCTGCTTGATGAGACTTGATGATAGCCAACTTGCCAGATTGCATACAGCGCCTCGGGAAAAGCAAGCGCCAAGACAGAGGCACACATATGATATACCAAAGCATACCTCGCAGCTCTGAACATGGAACGATAGAGACGCCCAGCGATTGTTGCCAACAGGCTTGGGGCTGCCACCTTCTCCTCCGGCCGCTTCTTTGAAACCTGTTCGGAGGACCAAACTGCGCAGGCCATGAAAAACCGCCAGCACAGCAGGTTGCCGCGTTGTCGGCTTGCCATGTTGCACCAGCTTCTGCAATGCGCCTCTTCTTTGGAAGTCGCAGCATCCCCTGCCTGCCACACACTCCAGAACTAGCTACACCTTTTGCCACGTCCGGTCTCCAAAGAAAAGACAAACTGCCCAAAGCAATTACTGGAAAGCCAGGGCGACTTCACTACTCTATTCATCTAGATCGAGCTTCGCTAGCTGCATTCAGCCGCAACCCTGAAACGGTATAAAGAGCTTCATCCAGCATGTGCTCACAAAAGTGTACTCACTTAGTCGCTGTACTGATCAGTTGCCAAAAATCCAATTTGAGGCAGCATCCCCAAACTAGCAAGTACTGATGAGCTCTGCTAAACCAACAGTTTTGGAGCACGGTCACTTGCGACCTCCATCTTCGGCTCCTCCTTCTCTGCTTTCTTGGCAGCCTAGAGCATGCATGGAGCGCCAAGACAGAGGCACACATATGATATACCAAAGCACAGATAGAGACGCCCAGCGATTGTTGCCAACAGGCTTGAGGCTGCCACCTTCTCCTCCGGCCGCTTCTTTGAAACCTGTTCGGAGGACCAAACTGCGCAGGCCATGAAAAACCGCCAGCACAGCAGGTTGCCGCGTTGTCGGCTTGCCATGTTGCACCAGCTTCTGCAATGCGCCTCTTCTTTGGAAGTCGCAGCATCCCCTGCCTGCCACACACTCCAGAACTAGCTACACCTTTGGCCACGTCCGGTCTGACAAGCGCCAAAGAAACGGCAAACTGCCTCAAAATCAAATTCTGTAAAGCCAGGGCAACTTCATCTAGTGCATAAAATGCTGTGAATAGGTTCACCCTGCGTTTGGCCACAACATTGTAGTCGCTCTACTCATCAGTCACCAAATCCAATTTGTAAGCAGCATCCCCAAACTAGCAAGTACTGATAAGCTCTGCCAAACCAAAAGTTCTGGAACAATTTTGCTTGCAACCTCCATCTTTGGCTCCTCCTTCTCTGCATTCTTGGCAGCCTAGAGCATCATAGCGTGCCGTGCAAAGCATCAGTCATAAACAACATCAACAGCTTATAAAATAGACGCTGGGCGTCGACAAGCAAACTACAACCTGATCCCAAAATTTCATACACAACTATACACACATACATGCATACAAAATTACACGAACACACACAAAGAGCTGCGCGCGCATGCAAAACTTAACAGTGAAAAGTGGGAAGTATATGCAGGGCTATGTTTTGTGCGCCAGGCAGTAGTCTTGATGTTGTTCACATGCCCTGGTAGACCTGAGGCTTTGGTTTTCATAGTTTCATGCACACTTCTGTACTTCTCACCATGCTGCTGCATTGCCGCACAGGTGGGTACTGCATGGTGAAAAAAAGAATACGCGCTCGAACCGACATGTGCTCCATTTAGACTTTAGCTTCCATGTGACTTTCTCCGGTTTTCAGGATCCGCTCCGGAAGTCGACCTCGCGACTCTGGCAAGCAGAAGCAGAGAAAATAAGTCAGGTCCATTTCGAATTGTCTTACATCAGTTCCGCTGTAGGACCTAACTGTCGTTCTAGATGATTGTTTTTGTTTCCCGCTAGACTCCACCCTTAAGTCCCCTCGCAAAACAGTCTAAGAAAGAGTTGTTCCATACATGCGTGCCCTGCTAGAAACAGGACGTGTGCCGAAGATATGATCCCAACATGGGTTTCGCTCGATTCTCACAAAAAAATATCCCGCCACCCGCCCATCGCAACCTTGTTCAAAGGCACAGCCTTAGAATCCTGGCAACGGTGCAAGATTCTATGGCGCATTGAAGCTTCGTCCGTGCCCAAATTACTTCTCTTTGGGTAGCCTAGGTTGCAATGCCGTGGCCGGGGTTCAAAACGCCAAGCCCTGGGCACCTGAAAAAGCTGGCATCACAAGAGTTCCCATCGCATCAGAGTGTGCAATGCAACCATTCCCACCTGGGGCCATGGTTCCAAACACTGCCAAGGTCAAACTCCGAAGATCTCTTTGGCATGGTCATGGTTCCTTCAATAGGAATCCCATGGAATTAACTTAGAACGGCTGATCCGAATTCCCTACAAACGCGTCCATCCAAATCAACCCTTTCTGGCCCCGATTGTGCGGATGGTTTCGCTGCCAGATCGGCGTTTCAAAATACCAGCGAGGCACACCTGCTCCGGTGTCCGGCCATTCTGCTTCTGGCGCGAAGGCACCACAGTGGCACCCCGAAAAAAATGGACTCTGAAACCTTCTCTCACTGGAGAAGATGGCCCCCAAAAAACGAACCAAACTTGTTATGTACCACCAAAACGGCCCAAAACCCCAAAAGTGACTAAAGTCCAGGAACTCAGGAAGTGAGTTCTTGGGCCATGGGTTCTGAAACCTGTCTGGTGCAGATATTCAATTTCTCTCCAACAACCCCATGGTCCCTTTATGCCCCAGTTCCCAGGTCAGTTTGACAACCTCACAGGCCCGAGCAAAGATATGCAAGGTGCAAACCAAGCGGAGGCTGTCTGCCGGGAGGTTAGATACGAGGTGCAAAGCTCAAGCCTGATAAGCTGCTTGTGTGTTGCGCAGTCTCGCTGTTGTGTACTTTGGAGCAGCCCCTCTAAAACACACGCATCTGTCAAGCCCTCAACACGGAAGCATGGCTGCCTTGGTTGGTTTGAGGGTGGCCTGCACTACAAATCCCATGATCGCCTTGAAGTCAATCTGTTTGGTAAAAGTAATTACAAAAGCGGAATCCACACCTTCGAATGCTCATGACATACTCATGCTTCTCACTTGACTGCATGGGCACTTGCCAATTGAAAGCGATCTACACCACTGGCTTCATGCCGTCACAAGTCCAAAAGCCTGACAACACACATGCCATGGCAACTGCAGGAGCGGGCATGGACTCTGCTCCAAAAGCCCAGGAAAGTTAACAGGGATCCGGATGCATTATACACCTGAGCATTGCAACTTGCAAATGGTGGTGTCCAACTTTATTTTGGTGGAATTAAAAAGCCAGCCATGTGGCTGTGTGTCAAAAATAGATACCCAAAATGGAACCCTGGTAAAAGGAAAGATGGACTAAAATCTGCGGTCCCCTGGTGGTTTAATTTTGACCCACAGCCATGTTTCAAATGGTGAAGCAAAATGGAGATCGTTTTGCCGGAGCCCGGTTCGCCGCTGCCTTCTTCTGCTCCTGCGCCTGCACCTGTTCCAATGCTTCCATCGCCTCACAGGAAACAGGCAGATCCTGCAGCTCTGCCCATTTGCTTCCTCTCAGATTCCCTATGCCTACCATCCCAAAACATGTGTCGCCTTCCACCTAGCCTTCCATTCAAATGAGCCGGTGCAGAAACCCCACAGTGACTTGGTTGCTGTCCTTTTCGTTTCCCTCCTTGTTGCTTTGCAGGATTTTCGGTTTGGCAGATCCAGCTCGGAAATCACAACTCTTCAGTACAAGTCTAGTACGCTGAGAGGCAAAAGGTGTCCCCCAGACAGAAAGGAAGCCGGCAAGATTTGCAGAAGGCAACGCTCGACAAAACAGTGAGTGCCCCAAAAAGGAAAGTTCATAAGAACTTGGCTGTGTGTAAACCATGGGCACAGTCACTGTTCAAGCAAGAAATCACCCCCGGGGAAGTGGAACGCCGTCACAGACACAGAGTACACCTCCGCAACTCCAGCCACATCGCAACTTTTCGGTAGTGTACTCAAGTACCACGAACCTGCAGCTCCAGATTCGCAACGTTCCACGCTCTCCAGATAGCCGAAGATGCTTTCAGCTCTAACTTCAAGTAAAGACTAGGGCCTAGGGGGGTCTGACATGAACATTTGGGCCACTTGCGCGTCTTTCGCCCTGTCGGCGCTGGCGAGTGCCCAGGGTGGTGCTTTCTGGTGTGCACGCTCATACTTGTGTTCGGAGAGTACACACCTGTGCTCTCCAAGCAGGTATGTGTTTCGCAGACGCTCTGTTGCCCTGCGTGAACACGCAGGCGCTCCTGTTCGCCCGAGTGAATGCGCACATGTTCACCGTATGTAGTATACATATGCGCGTTCCGCGTGTGCACACATGCGTGCTCCGCACGTGTACACACGTGTGCGCGTGTTCTCCGAGTCTACGCAAAGGTGTCTTCATGTGTATAATGAAAATATCTAAATTAGTTTGCTCCTCGCACTTTTCCTCAGATAGCTGGAAGCCATAGACGAGCATTTTCCTTGTTGCAGGGTGTTGTTGCACTTCCTCTTGATGGGTGCAATGAGGGTGCAGTGAGATGGTGAGCTTCACGAGCGCGACGCACATGGCGGACGCTGTTGCAAGGTGCCGTCTGACGCCGCTGGTCAGCATGACGCAGGCGCAAGTTGTCCGTGTGAGTGTGTGGTTGTGCCTTCCGAGCGTACACACACACACATGTATGTGCCGTGTACACACATATGTGCTCCGAGGGTATACATATATATATATATATATTGCCTTCACCTCCCTGCAGGTAACAATGGAAATATTCTGAATGCTATGTCCGGCTGTATGATTGGATGCCATTTCTGATGCTTAAAGCTGACAAAGAAAACATGCTTTTGACCGGCCCGTCAGAATTCTGAAAAAAACTGCCTAGGAACATGGTGCTGCCCATTCTTTCGCAAGTCTCTGGGGTCCTGGTGCATTTTTTCTCCCAAAATATCTCGTGGGGCGACTTGGACGCACCTCGTGCAGGGTCCCACCCTAACTGAGATGGCGGGGAGGGGACGGGTATTACACAAGCCCGAATGCATTTGCACATCTGAATCTCTGGCAGCTTTCAATCCGGAATTGCAGGAAGGGTATCAAAAAGAATC
>CAUJNA010000709.1:123776-126276 GCA_963377175.1 Effrenium voratum | reverse complement strand
ATGAATGAAGGCATGAATGAATGAATGAAAATGATGAATGAATGAATGAATGATGAATGAATGAATGAATGAATGAATGAATGAATGAATGAATGAATGAATGCATGAAGGAAGGAAGGAATGCATGAATGCATAAATGCATGAATGAGTGAATGAGTGAATGAGAAAATGAATGCAGTGAGTGAGTGAGTGAGTGAGTGAGTGAGTGAGTGAGTGAGTGAGTGAGTGAGTGAGTGAGTGAGTGAGTGAGTGAGTGAGTGAGTGAGTGAGTGAGTGAGTGAGTGAGTGAGTGAGTGAGTGAGTGAGTGAGTGAGTGAGTGAGTGAGTGAGTGCGTGAGTGAGTGAGTGAGTGAGTGAGTGAGTGAGTGAGTGAGTGAGTGAGTGAGTGAGTGAGTGAGTGAGTGAGTGAGTGAGTGAGTGAGTGAGTGAGTGAGCAAGTGAGCAAGTGAGTGAGTGAGTGAGTGAGTGAGTGAGTGAGCAAGTGAGTGAGTGAGTGAGTGAGTGGGTGAGTGAGTGAGTGAGTGAGTGAGTGAGTGAGTGAGTGAGTGAAAGAGAAAATGATTGCAGTAAATGAGTGAGTGAGTGAGTGAGTGAGTGAATGAGTGAATGAGTGAATGAGTGAATGAGTGAATGAGTGAATGAGTGAATGAGTGAATGAGTGAATGAGTGAATGAGTGAATGAGTGAATGAGTGAATGAGTGAATGAGTGAATGAATGAATGAATGAATGAATGAATGAATGAATGAATGACTGCATGCTGCATGCCCCGCCCACTAAACACTAAACAAGCAAGTAGGCAGCCAACCAGCCAGCCAGCCAGCCAGCCAGCCAGCCAGCCAGCCAGCCAGCCAACCAACCAACCAACCAATGAACAACCAACACCAACGGACAAATAAAAACCAAAAAAACATAAGACCAAACACCAAAAGGACCAACGGACCAAGGGACCAAGGGACCAAAAGCCCGGGGGACCAAGAGACCACAAGTCAAGCACAGAGGGATTGTGGAAAACAAGCTCAGGTGATATCCCCATGCGCACCACCCCGCCCTCGCAGAACCTCATGGAATCCTCGTGGTGGAACCCTGGTGGAACCCTGGTGGAACCCTTGCCCCAGGGCCGCCCCGGACCACCCCAAAGCCTATCTGGGCTGAGACCCCAAGGCGTTCAGCTGTTGGGGAAAAATCATTACTGAACTATATATGTTTTTGATACCGAACAGTTGTTTTGTTGATTGCAAAAAAAAGAGAGGTTTTTGATGGTCCTCCCCCGGAACCCGCCTGGAGGGCGGCGGTCAGGGCTTTCGTGTTCTTCTGCTTCTTCTTCTGGCGTTGAAGCCCATCCAAAAAAAAGTGGGCCGCTGGCAGGCCATACGCGCTCAATTTCAAAGCCAACTCGTCGTTCATGCAGCGAACAGCGAGACTTGTTGGGCTCCAATGCTGAGCCAAGGTGAACTGCGCATGAGATTGGCTTGCAAGGATCGGGGACGCGCAAGCGACCTGCTCGCCAACTGCTGTCAACCATCAAAACATCCCCTGCTATTCCGGTATGGGTATCCTCACCCGAGTGCCCGAGAAACTCTGAAAAATATATGCGTGCAAACGTTCTTGCAGAAAGAAGCAACCAACTAATGGCAAAGGGCGAGACACCATCCTTCAGATCTGGAAGGGAAAAACGCGCTCTGATGCACAGGACATCTCAGCGAGAATCCTGACTTCCGTCGGAAGATCTTGCTGGTTCTCAGGATCCCCTAGGAAACCAAAAGGGCAGGGCAGGGTCATTCCACCTTCCAGAAGTTCATTTGTAGAGGTTAAAGTCTTGGAAATTAATCTCAAAATCAAATCCTTGGACGTCTTACGGGTCACCCAATTTGCCACCCATCCTGCTTGTCCAACCCCACAGCCTGCTTGTTTTGAGTCTCTATCTGTGTCTGTTTGTGTCTGTGTCTCCCTGTCTCTGTGTGTGTGTGTCTGTGTGTGTGTGGATTTCGAGGGTTCAAGCCCGTATTTTGAGACACACACACACACACGCACCTGTAATCTTGGCCTTGGGGTCCAAAAAGCAAAAGGCGTGGGTCCTCCACAGGGGCCCATAGTCCCGCTGCCTTGGATTTCACCGCCGCGACCGCCACGCGACTTCGCTGCATGCGCCTGGAAATCCGAAGCGAACTCGAGCTGGGTTACACACCAAAGCGCAGAACGGAGACTCAAAAACGTCCCGTGACGCACTGACACAAAACACAAAAATGGGCACGATTTTTACTGGGGGACCCTTGGGTGGACATCATTGAGGTCCAATTGGCGGGCTCGGACCTTCGCGCCGAAAAACTCAGAACAACGCCATGAAGCACTGAAAAAACGGGTCCCGCCGGGCGTCCCGGACTCTAAACTGCACAAATATCCACCAACCTGCGATGGAAGAAGAAGAAAGGCGCCTCAGTCCCAGCGCCGCCACAGTGGCACTCAGGCCCGAAGCCATCTCTGCGCAGCCGAAGCCTCGCGC
>CAUJNA010000709.1:113776-118776 GCA_963377175.1 Effrenium voratum | reverse complement strand
CAGGTCAAACCAAAGTGCAACCTGGAGCGTCCATGCGGGCGAGTACCCTCCCGCACGCGCGAAAGCGCGCGGGGCCCCCTGCCCCGCCCTGCCCCGCCCCGCCCCCTTTTCGTTCACACGAATGGTCTGAGGGGGTTTGCAGCGCAGAGTGGCTGACGGCAGCGTCAGAAAGCCGGTGGGGCTCAGGTCATTGGCCTAAGATCCGTTTTGGTCTGCTGGGGATCAGCTGCAGGTTTGGTGCTTCAGGTTTCCCATGTACCCTCAAGAACCAGGGGTTCAAATCTCCTGGTTCAAACCACCAACTAAGGGCTACCCGAGTAGAGGAACCACACGCAATTTCTCCAGTGCTGATTCAAGCCTGACATTTTGTACTCAACAACACACCTCCCAAAACTGCTCCATTCTTCCGAAGCAAGTACAATGGTTTCAAATTACACACTCGATCGACCGGACAAATCACCGATTCTTTGCTGATGGGATGGTCAAAATCAATGAAGGCGCTTCATAAACCTCATTGTGTGGTACTGCCCTTGTCCCCATTTGTCCATCTCCCAACGCCATGAACACTGACTCCTCATATGGCTGTGGGTCAAAAATAGGTACCCAAAATGGCACCCTGGTTAATGGAAACAACGACTAAAACCTGTGGTCCCCTGGTGGTTTAATTTTGACCCATACCCACATAGAGTCCCGGGAATCTTGATCGGGGTTCAAAAAAAAAACGTCCACTCCGCCGGAGGCGATTTCTCTGCCGGAGGCGATTTCTCTTTCGGCAAAACCGTGTTGTAAGTCTCGGAACCCATGGCTCTGATCCTGTCACCATTTCCAGGTTCGCACCTGAAGCTGCCGAATGCCTGACGCCCGAGCTATGTCTGCGATTTGGACAAACATGGAGCCCCAAATCTACGCGACTTGACGCGCTCACCCAAACAGCATTTTGAACCTGTTGCGATCAGGTCGTGTGGCTCGGTTTCCTCCCGCTCCGGCCGTCAGGCAGCTATGAAGATCACCACTCGCCCTGCGATGTTTCAAACTTCGAGGCATCAGGTCTCTCGAGCCGCGCGAGAAAACGAAGGCGAAATCCGGAGAGACCTGAAGGGACTGTGCGAATTGGAATCTGCACACTTGACGAATGGAAGAAGGGCGCCTTCACATGGCAGCGTGCCGAAACTCCGAGAAAGAAACCCCGCCCCCACAAAAAAGAAAACAACAAAAAGAGCAAATTCGCTGCAAACCAAAACGGTTGCCTCCGGAAGCCTGAGCCGTGAGTCAGTGGCGTCCTTACCTTTGGCTCCACTTTGCCACATGCTCTTAGATCAGTTGACTTCACGGAAAGAGATGCACCAAAAAACCCGGTCATGTTCAATTCAGCTTTAAGATGAAAGTGCGGGGGGGGAAAAAGACCGTGTTTCCGCTGTCGACTGCTTTCCCGGCTTGCACTCTTTGAGATTGTCTTGCAGGGTCAGCTTTGTCTGGAATCAGAACTTTGAGGGACCCCTTCCTATGGCAATGCGAGGTGAATGGTACACCTGAATACGTGGCAGGTGAAAGGTGTTGCAAACTCCTACTGTGCATCACATGCATACGCAGTCAAAGGTTGAAAGGCTACAGGAAAGGGCCAAAACAGCTTCACTTCTTCAATGCGACTATAAAGGTCGGCCTGTGATCCTTCTGTGGACAGCATCTGTCGTGAGTGGATCTCACTTGAGTGCGACACCGGGCAAGATTAAAAGGACAGCTCGAAGCATGGGCAAGCTTCGCTGAAGTCTGCGCCCGCCGATGACTTGCGCAAAAAGAGAGAAGGTCAATCTAATTTCCTGTCCCACATGGCCTGAGTTGTCTTCTGGTCTGGATGTCTTGGCTTTGTGGGAGGAACTCATCGACCAGATCATCGATCCATGATTGGATCAGTCGGTGTGCCCTTGTGTGCTCATGGGCATGTGGCCATGGGTCAAAACCCCGTACCCCCAGTGAACATCCCAATCCCCACTAAAATGAGTGGTGCACCTATCCCAAAACCATTGGTTTTGACCACCACAGCCATGTTTTCTCTCGCCCACGAATTCCGGTTTCGGAAGGAACTGGCCCGCCGGCACTTTCAAGCGCCCCGGCCGCAAAGTTGATCTTGGCTGACTGGTGCGCAGGAATTCCAGCGCCGAGCCCACAGTGAAACCATGCCTTGCAGACTCATGGACATGGGGGTGATTGATGCAGCGCTGGAATCCCGTGTTTGCGTGGGAAACACTGACCAGTCTTCAAGTCCGAAGCCAAAACCCAAATCGGAAAGTGCGTCACTGAGAGCTCACGACTGAATAGGGAACCGTCCGATTGCAGGAAGGAACGGGCAACATCCTCAAACCATGCACTGCTCACTGGGTCAGGTGGTATGTACTTGCTCAAAGGACCTGGAAATAAAAGGTTAACCTTTTGGGCCGTAACTAAAAAGAGACCACAATAGGACAACCCAAAGGTCAAAAGGTAGGATTTCGACAAGTGAGAGTAAGATAAAGAGCGAAGATACTTGCCTGCAATCCAACAATGTACCTGATGGCTGTGAATGCGGCAGCCCTACAGCACACCACCGTCGTGACAAGGACTGCCGCTCAAAACAGGGGCATCCTGTCCGATGTCAACCTTCTGTCAGCAGTGCCACCAACTTAGCTTGGCTGGCACCCTCGAGCCGCTGACACAGCACATCAGGCCGCAAAACTTGGAAGACGTGGGCCACTCTCAGCAGTGGGTATAATGCCTCTCCGTCTTCTCAGCCCCTCCCAGTTCATGGAAGGGCTGAGAGACAACAGCTTCTGTTGATCGGAGAGGCACAGGGTTTGGCCGCAAGAAGACTTCGCCCGGATTCCCCCAGGCTCAAAACCGAGATAAAGCCACCAACATGCCCAGCCGGTAAGCCGCAAAGCCGCCAAAGCGCCGGCCGGTGCAGCCAAAGCGGGGTCCAATGGGATGCCTTTGTGTGTCTTCCAAGCTTCCAGGGACCAGAGCCTTGCCCCAAAAAGGCCTGACACATCACAGAGACGCTCCAAAACGGGGACTCAGTGGCAAATGCCGATGTCTATCTTATCCTGTTTTTTGCAAGCAAACAATAGATGCAATAGATTGACACACACACACACACACACACACACACACACACACACACACACACACACACACACACACACGCGCGCGTGTTCATGACAACCAGAGCTGCTGCACAAAAAAAAACATGTTGACGAGAAACAAATCCATCCCTCCAAGCAAAACTTGATTGACGACTCTCGCGGTCGTTGACCTGGTTTGAATCAAAGTCTCCGCCTCCCTGAAAGCTGAGATCCAACTTGCACGCAAGGGCCAGCAGGTACGGACTCCTAGGACTCCGGGCCCGAATTTCTCACGTCAGTTCCAGGACAACTCGAGCTGCAGGCCGCATCGGTGCACCGAAGCGAGTTGCCAGGCATCGTGGGTGCCTGAATTTACCTGGAAGTAAAAAAACATCCTTGAATGCTGTAATCTAAGTTGAGTTCTTCATCTTTGTTGGAACCACGACTGGAGTGCTTGCCAGTGGTTCCAGCGACGTGAGCGGTCACTGTAATTCCCAAGAAGCGCCTCGGCAGATTCATTAAATGCCAGACTGGCCTCATAGCAGTCAGCCAGGCACCAGCCGATGCAAACATCACCTAAGCCGCACGCAGGGCGAAAGGAACCTTTTAGTCCGCCCAAAATGCGAGTTCTGGTCATGACTGGCATTGGAGGAGGGGCGTCCGTCTTTGGGCAGGCAGGCAGGCAGGCAGGCAGGCAGGCAGGCAGGCAGGCAGGCAGGCAGGCAGGCAGGCAGGCAGGCAGGCAGGCAGGCAGGCAGGCAGGCAGGCAGGCAGGCAGGCAGGCAGGCAGGCAGGCAGGCAGGCAGGCAGGCAGGCAGGCAAAGGTTGGGAACCCTGTGGTACTGACTGGCTTGGGGGAGTGTGGGAGTATGACTTCTGACACGCACTTGGCCCCTCCCAAAGCAAACGCAAAACTGCTCCCTCGCTCCCTGCCTACACGCTGATGACCAAACAGCCGGTGGCATCGTAGCGGCTGCGCTGCCTTGGAAAAAGAAAAACACCGCAAGAGATCTGGGATGTGAAGAACTCGTGTTGCGGGTTTGAAAACGAAAAACACATACCAAATGCTACTCAGATGTGTGTAGGTGTGTTCTCGTGTGTGCTACCACATCTCAGCATTCTTCAGTCCCATCGGCCTGGGCATTGAAACACTTCCTCTGAACAGCAGGGGATAGCCCCAAACCGCTTGACACACGGTGCTTCAGACCCACAACGCAACTGCAGAAAGGAGCCGCACATGCAGGACATGGTCTCTGATTACATGCAAATCTTGACACACCACAGCCATTTGTCCATCCAGCAGAACAGACTCTCCAGACTGACGATCCAAGCTCGGGGGTCCTCCGTAGACTTGCGGCTCAGCTGCCACAGATCCGGGATACCCTCAAAGAAATGCGCCTCACGCACGTTGGTCCATTGGCGACAGGCAAGGCTTAACAGGTCATTCAGAAGCAAGTCACATTATGCAAAATGATGTCTGTGGGACTGTGTGTGTCGGAAGTGTGTATGTGACGTAAGCAAGATGTATATAATGTATGCAAAGTGTGTGCTGCATGAGAATGTATGTGATATCTGTGATGCGGCGTGTGTGATGCTTGTGATAGGTGTGTGTGTGTGTGTGTGTGTGTGTGTGTGTGTGTGTGTGTGTGTGTGTGTGTGTGTGTGTGTGTGTGTGTGTGTGTGTGTGTGTGTGTGTGTGTGTGTGTGTGTGTGTGTGTGTGTGTGTGTGTGTGTGTGTGTGTGTGTTGGTTGTGTTGTGTGGTGTGGTGTGGTGTGGTGTGTGTTGTGTGTTGTGTGTTGTGTGTTGTGTGTTGTGTGTTGTGTGTTGTGTGTTGTGTGTTGTGTGTTGTGTGTTGTGTGTTGTGTGTTGTGTGTTGTGTGTGTGTGTTGTGTGTTGTGTGTTGT
>CAUJNA010000709.1:112500-113676 GCA_963377175.1 Effrenium voratum | reverse complement strand
GCGTGGTTGCGTGTTTGCGTGTTTGCGTGTTTGCGTGTTTGCGTGTTTGCGTGTTTGCGTGTTTGCGTGTTTGCGTGTTTGTGTGTGTGTGTTTGTGTGTTTGTGTGTTTGTGTGTTTGTGTGTTTGTGTGTTTGTGTGTTTGTGTGTTTGTGTGTTTGTGTGTTTGTGTGTTTGTGTGTTTGTGTGTTTGTGTGTTTGTGTGTTTGTGTGTTTGTGTGTTTGTGTGGTTGTGTGGTTGTGTGGTTGTGTGTTTGTGTTTGTGGTTGTGTTTGTGTTTGTGTTTGTGTCTGTGTTTGTGTTTGTGTTTGTGTTGGTGTTGGTGTTGGTGTTGGTGTTGGTGTTGGTGTTGGTGTTGGTGCTCGTGTTGGTGTTGGTGTTGGTGTTGGTGTTGGTGTTTGTGTTTGTGTTTGTGTTTGTGTTGGTGTTGGTGTTGGTGTTGGTGTTGGTGGCGGTGTTGGTGTTGGTGTGGGTGTTGGTGCGGGTGTGGGTGTGGGTGTGGGAGTGGGTGTGGGTGTGGGTGTGGGTGTTGGTGTGTGTTGGTGTGTGTGTCTGTGTGTGTCTGTGTGTGTCTGTGTGTGTGTCTGTGTGTGTGTGTCTGTGTGTGTGTGTCTGTGTGTGTGTGTCTGTGTGTGTGTGTCTGTGTGTGTGTCTGTGTGTGTGTGTGTCTGTGTGTGTGTCTGTGTGTGTGTCTGTGTGTGTCTGTGTGTGTCTGTGTGTGTGTCTGCGTGTGTGTGTGTCTGCGTGTGTGTGTGTCTGCGTGTGTGTGTGTGTGTCTGTGTGTGTGTGTGTGTCTGTGTGTGTCTGTGTGTGTGTCTGTGTTTGTGTGTCTGTGTTTGTGTGTCTGTGTGTGTGTCTGTGTGTGTGTGTCTGTGTGTGTGTCTGTGTGTGTGTGTCTGTGTGTGTCTGTGTGTGTCTGTGTGTGTGTCTGTGTGTGTCTGTGTGTGTGTCCGTGTGTGTGTGTGTCTGTGTGTGTGTCCGTGTGTGTGTCTGTGTGTGTCTGTGTGTGTCTGTGTGTGTCTGTGCGTGTCTGTGCGTCTCTGTGCGTGTCTGTGCGTGTCTGCGCGTGTCTGCTCGTGTCTGCTCGTGTCCGCGCATGTCTGCTCTTGTCTGCTCTTGTCTGCGCGTGTCTGCGCGTGTCTGCGCGTGTCTGCGCGTGTCTGCGCGTGTCTGGGCGT
>CAUJNA010000709.1:5000-110000 GCA_963377175.1 Effrenium voratum | reverse complement strand
TAACTCAATTCTACGCATCCAGTTGAAGAGCTCAGGGCACAGGATTGGGACAGAAGCTTGGCCGTCAACACCAATAGTCGCATTTTGGGGTAGGTGAATTCACAACCCAATTCAGAACCTATTTTAGTGGGGATTGGGATGTTCATTGGGGGTACGGGATTTTGACCTATGGCCAAGCTCCCGGAGGTACTTGTGTTGAGCTCTGTGGCATTCTCATCGCCGGCCTTTCTCAGATATAAGGAGCGCACGGTTCACGCGACGGAAAGTTATGGAGGCACGCGACCTCTGCATAAGGTACATTCAAAGGGGCGCTTTCCAACCAACTGCACAGGTGAGAACATGCAAAATCTCAGTGTCACAACCAATAGTCTTCTCGGCGGGAGCAAGTCTGGGAAAAGTCACACATATTTTCCTGGATTGCTGTTGCCCACGTCCCTTTCCAAATTCCAGCTAGCACGAGGTCGCCAAGCTTGGGTATGCCTGGTTTTGGCGGCAGATGATCTCAAGTTTTAGGGCATCCAAAAATACCTAGTATACAAATGATCTCAAGTTTTAGGGCATCCAAAAAACCGGTTGGTCCTTTTTTTTCCGAAGCAACAGGTGCCAAAGTCGTGGCCTGTGCTCGGATGCGCCTCGAAGAGTCCCTCACTGGAGCGGGAGCCCTCCGAGTGGCAGCGAGTGGAAAGCGTCGCTTCCTGGCGCCCAAGGTTGAGCGTCCCGCGCTCGAAGGGAAACATGGCAACTGTCTAGGGGCAACTTCCATGTCCATTCTTAGGGATCCGAACCTTGCTAGAAAACCGCCAAAAGCCTGGAAAAATGGCTGGCTTCTGAAAAGGACGATGGCCGAAAAGAATGGAATCGGAATCAACCCCTAGAAGCTGTGGGAGGGTAACCTGGAAGATGGTTTTCTTCTTGATGGTATTGTGTCAGTTGCTATGTGGGAGGGCCCCTGAATAATAACTGGCTGGGCTGTTCAACATGGAGGCTTGGCCAATCCGATGTTCCACAATCCCTACAGGGAAGCCATTACAAAAAAACAACACTTGCTTAACCGAAGGTAAGGATTAAGGATCTTTGAACAGCCCGAAATGGCCATGCTGAAAATTGGGCTTCATTCTCGTGCAGACACTACGTGTCTTGGGGGCTGAAGTTCTGGGTTGAAACTCTGCTTTGCAAGCTGGCGTGCTGTTTGTCCCTTTCTTGGACGAACGTGACCCGAATGGCCTGACTAATCCTGCAAACCATTGCCAAATGCGAGCCATGGTCAAAATTCCTAGGGTCACGGACCCTACAGGGCATCCTTTTGTCATACGCACATCTCGGCTCAGGGGCCAAAAAAAATAAAATAAAACAAATCGTCGCCTGGCTGAAGTGGCGCTTCCCAGCCATTCCAAGCTGCACATATGGCTGTGGGTCAAAAACATGTACCCAAATGGGTTGGACTACAACCTGCGGTCCACCTGGTGGTGTAATTTGGGGGCCTTGCCAGGGAGAGAGGCAAATCACCTTTGCGGCGCTAGCCAGGATGCCACGGTCCCAAAAACGCGCGCTGAGCTTCCGAGGTTCGCGCCAACAAGCGCCAGAACACGCAGGCGAACGAGGAGTTTGGGCTGACGGGCAGAAAAAAAGAGACCTGCTGCCTCTCGCGCATCCGCGGTGAGATTGCTGGCGTTCTCCAACCCAAGCGCGTCTTCGCCAAGCCAGATCTGAAGCTGCAGGGAATTCTTCCCGCCGCCCGGCCGGAGCGGAAGCTGCTCCATTCACGCGCGCCAACCGCTTCGCTGCAACGTCACCGACCTCGTGAAGATCTGGGAGAAAGCACCTGGCAGCTGGCACCTCGCGGGTCGCAAAAGTGGGCAACCTGCAGGATGGTTGCTGACAGCGCTGTTCTAACGGCTGATTCCTTTTCCATTCTTTTCAACCATCGTTCTTTTTGGGTTTCCGGAGGTTTTCTAGAAAGAAAGATCCCTGGAAAGAATGGGAAAGGTAGCAGTAGAACTGTGGCAGTCAGACAAATCCACGGCCAACCACCTTGGCAGCTGCCGACTTCACCAGCAACGCCAATTACAATCCCTCACCGATCGGCGTGGCCGAGCGGCCTGCGCCACTTCCAACAGTCCAGGGGTGAACCCCCCTGCGCCTTCGCTCGGCCACGCGCCACGCGCCCAGCTGCACCTCTTCTTCAAAAAACGCTGTCTACGCGCTCGTGCCCCCGTTGGGCGGTCAAGGGCAGGCCAGAGACCAAAAGGAGGGCGCTGTCAAGACGGGCACGCCGGCTTGTCCCCCTTGGCAGTGTCTGAAGTTGCACCACGAACCTCACAGCACCACTTGGAGCATTCGGTGAGTACCTGAGAACCCATTTCGCAATCCTATAGAGAAAGTTGATTTAGGAGTTGTCGGACGTGAAACCACCCAAGGGACAACGGGGTATGGACTTGTTGTACGGCTAAATAGAGACTGTGTAGTTTTCCCTTGACGGAATCTCTGGATCGTCTGGCCACAAGCTTCCATGTCCCAATCGCCTCGATTGAGCGCGGGGTTTGTTAGGAAGTTGGTTCAGGCATATTGGGGATGTGATCCTCTGCATTGCCACTCCACGTAGGCCTTTCACGCTTCAAGCTTTTGTTGCAAGGCCCATGCTACTTGGCTGGTCCGCCTACCGCCCACCGACAGGTCGACAAGTAAGTGTCCCTCCCGCCTCTTCGTCGGAGTAAGAGCAAGGCGTTCCCTTCCCTGGCGTGCGCTGCAACTTGCTGATTTTTTAACCGGAAACGCAAAGATGCAACACCTCCTCCGGAAGAACTCACACTGCACTCGAGAAAGAAATACTTGCACAAACCCTCTCGCGGTCTTGGTGTTTCCGTAGGGACGTGGGTGAAACAGGGTGAAGCAGGATAACAAATGATACTCCACTCCTCCCATCTCCTGTCTGCCGACTGCCCTCCCATGCGGACGAGCTGCGTGCAACTTGGGGCGGTGCCATCATCTTCTTGGCCTCCTCCTGGATGACTTACCACCGACTTTGACTGATGGTTTCTCCCCTCCCCACCCCAAAAACCAACAAAACCCTGAAGCTTAGTGCGGAGACGTCGCCATTGTCGGGATCCATCCATGATTGCCCCTCTTGAGGAAAGAACAAAAGCCACGGCCATGCTGCCATGCTCTCCGAGATCGCTGCCTTGGCCTTCCGGTTGAGCTTCTTAGCCTCAAGTTGGAAGCTTGGAGCTTCCCGGCTGTTTCCCACTTGGAACGCACTCCTTGGACAGCTGAATATCAAGAATGCGCTTCCGAACTGAAAATTCGAGCAACCAATTGCTATGCAACCAGTCAAGCCCATCTTGAATCCGGGTAAAGGGCTTCCGTTGGATTCTGTTCAGGGGATGCTCAGACACAGGCTACAGTATGCTGATGTCAGATGGTTTACCAGCTGCGGAAGCCAAGGGCGCCCTCTTCCTGCTCTAGATACATGAACAAAGTCCCTTGGGCAACATACTTTCACCGAACCTCATAACATGCTTGTCAGCTGCTCATCGGCACGCAGAAACGTGCCTGCACCAGTTCGTGCTGACCATGAGCGAAGCTGCAAGCGTCTCCCAACTCACAGCAACCTCAGCAAACGCATCGTGCGGCACATCTCAATTTTCAACGATCTGCTCCAGTGACGAGACTTTCAAGCAACCGGAGTCAGCCACCCTCGCAGAGCAGGGCTTGTTTCTTTGCTGCGTCTGGACGTGTCTGCATAGCATGCGTGTCAAGATTCTGAGGGCGTGGTAGGGCCGAGCAGGGCGTGGCTGACTCACAGGAGTTGGGATGCCAACCAAAATGTCCTCACCCTACCCTCAGTCCTCAGCAAACCCATCCAGCCGGAGACGCTGGAATCCTCTCAGTTTACGCACCTGAGGCCCTCATATCAACTATATGCTTTGGCCTTGAAAGCGTCTAGACGCGCTCGTTACTTTCAGTGGTAAAAGACACAAAACGAGCACCCGCCCGAATCCGGCCGCGGCTTCTGGTTGCACTGCATGCTGAGTCTTGCACCAATCGCAAAGGACTTGCAGATACGTGTCTTTGAGAAGTCGGGCCTAAGCTTCGAGTCTCCAATCGATGCTGCGTGGCTTTCTTTGCGCCCGTCGGGTGTGTCACAAACTCTTGTTTGATTCTGCTGGGAAAGCCTCGCGTTTTGAAGTCCACATAAACCCCTAACTGAACCCCAGGGCAAAGTGCCACAGCGATCCGGTGAGCTTACGCAACTTATGCACAGCTCTTGGCATATCAAGGCAAGCAAAACACTGACCTTTCAACCTTCAGCTTGCCGTATTCCAAATCAAATTGAATAATACAACGTGTAGCCGGCAAAGGGTTCTAATATTTGGCCACCAACTTTGATAGTATTGGTTGCGTGAATTCTTGACAGAACACGAGCTGTTCTGAATTCAATCTGGGAACGCGGTTTTACTGGCGTGCCCTCAGATCCCCTGCTAAAAGTTCAACTTTTAGTGGGTTAAATGGAAACTACCACTAAACACGAAAAGGCTACCAAGTTTCGAGATGGCGGTCAGCCTCAAATAGGGTCTCAGGCCTTGCCCAAAAAACTGAAAGGTGGAAGGAAACCCAAGAAACACACACGTCAATCTGCGGCAACCCCATGGCTCCTTACGCAGCTTGCCGAAACGGCTCCACACGGCCCCCTTTGTTTGACGACGTGTTCGTTTCAGAGTACTCTATTCAGGTTGGTTTAAAGGGAAACCAAAAGGAAAACCTTCTTCGGGTCCGACTTTTTGGGCACATACCAATGCCATGCCACAAGCTGTCGTAAGGACTACATTTGCAGCCCGAACTCATTTTTTCTACGCGATTGGGCCATCCCTTGATTCATTCATTTCATGTCATTTCATGTCATTTCATGTCATTTCAGATGTCATTTCATTTCACGTCGTTTCATTCCATTCCATTCCATTCCATTCCTTTCCTTTCCTTTCCCCATTCATAAATTCCTTCCATCCTTCCTTCCTTGAGGCATGCATTCGTTCCTTCCTGCCCGTCTTGCGTCATTCATTCATTCATCCATCCATCCATCCATCCGTTCGTTCGTTCGTTCGTTCGTTCGTTCAATCAAGTGACTCGACTCCGGGAAAGTTGGGCTGACTACCTTGAAGACCGGTCAGGGTTCAGCCGAATGCCGAGGCGCATTTCCTTGAGGTCGGTGTCGCTGTGGGCAAAGTTGCAGGCCGAACCCCGCTTGCAAGCCCCCGCCTCTCGGCGACGTGACTGCAACCCGGTGGAAAGTGCGGCTGGGTTCTCAAAATGGACCCCTTTTGGTTGGCAATCTTCCATTTGGTTAAGACCCCTGGAAAAAGTGAATCATATGTCCAGTAGTGATAGATTCCCTTTAAAACCAACAGGGGAAAATTAAAACATAGTCTTAAGCAAATAGAAGCAATCAAAGGGAAACCCAAGGAAACCACCTGGAGGGGTCCCTAATTTTGAGAAACACCCATCTGAGTCTGGGAAAGTCGCTGCGAGCGAGCGAGCAAACACCTCTAGCCTCATCTGTCCATACCCAAATCTGGGCTGGTTCATGTATTCGGAAGAACGGTCACAGCCAAACTGCATTAATCATAGGTGTTCCAGTCCGAGCTCCTTTGCAGGTAGATCTATTCACAACCTGCAACTCCGGAATGGGTCTGCCAACTGCTGACTATTTGGCAAACACGATTGGCTCTCAGCTTTCCCAGGAAGGTGATTTGGCGTGAGGGATGAAAGCTCGCACGCCGTCCGTGCCTGATGAAAGCTGCAAAGGCGAGTTTGCTTGTAGAACCTGCCCAGCTGGAGGTCAAACGCATAAATCATGTGCGACAGCAAGCATCGGAATACAACAACCATGAAATAGGTAACAAAGTGCCAGGAGTTGTAATCATTACGGTGCCACTGGCCAACTGCATGTCCAGAAAGCGTGAGGGTGGGCCATTGAAAACCAACAAATGGTCAATGCGAATGGCAAGCCAGGTTTTCCCGAATTCTTGGGAGGGTCTGCGTTTTTGGGCCGGGAAAAGGGGAGGTATCCGACTGCACTACTTGACTGTTGACTGAACAGAGATCCTTACATTGTACACCTGAACATTGCAACTTGTAAATGGTGGTGTCCCTTTACTTTGGAGTTGCAAAAGCCATGTTTCAAATGGTTGCAAAATGTATCTTTTAAGGAGTCCTGCTGAATTTTTAGTAAACCAGAGCATGTTAAGACCAACACCGCCTTCAATAGTTCTGGGGCAAACGAAACTCCGTGCGAATCGACGGCGCTGCAGCCTCTTCTTGCTCTTCCAAGCCTAAGGCGAAACAGGCAAGAAATGACACCGGGGCCACCACCATGTCCAAAACATCGCCTAGATCCGGAGTTCGACAAGACACGATCTCATCCTCAATCACCTGGTTGGCGGCCATTGGGAACCTTGGCAAGAAGCCGCAAGCTCTCAGCATGCAGTCAGTGCCCACTTGTTTTGCTGCCCCCTAGTCAACAGGATTGTCTTCAGACGAGGCTCCAAAGAGCGAGGTGCTGTACTGCGTTCTGTGAGGCGGCGCTGCTTGAGCTGCAGACAGGATCGCTTTGGCTATCCCTAGCACGAACTCAAGCCTTGTGAGCTTGCCCGTCCCACCGAAGCACCCGAGTGGTGAATCCCAAATGCTATATATGCAGCAAACATGACATGGACGCGTGTTTCTTTCGGGGATCCCCAAAATGGGTGGCTTTTGCTTTTGGCTTCCCTTCAAGGCCGTATCGAGTTTTGCGACATTCGTTGACCACAGACGCTTCGTCGCTTTTCCCTCGCCCGCATTTTTTACCTGCTGCTACCGCGCTCTGCTCTGGCCCCGCTTGCCACCTTCCTTTTCGGACTCGCCAGCGCTGGCCTCCCCTTGGCTCGCAAATGCGCCTCGTCTCTCGCCGGGAACCCGTCTCCGTCGTCAAATGCGACGCCAGGGAGCCGTGGTAAACGCGCCCACTCAGAGACTCAGAAGGCCGAGATATTGAGGAGCTCCACCTATGCAAGGCTCCGCCCCGGATCTGCGGCGGAGCCTAGGCGTGAACCTTTCCCGACTTCATGGGGCGGTCGCGAGCGGCGACCTAGGCCGCACTTCCCTTGCGCCTTCTTTTCTGCGAGAAGCCCAGACGAGCCTCCGATCCCAACGGAAAGAATCCGATCTCAAGCGAGATCAACATGCAAATCCACTTGTCGCTCCGATTTCCGAAAACCCTTGCATAGCCCAGTCGGCGATTTCCTCACTTTGCACTCCCTCACCTCCCCCAACTCCCACAACCCAAGCAGGGCACTTGCGGTAGCTTGGTTGCCGTTGGGAGGGGAGCAAGAAAATCAGTTTTAGGAGTTCAGTGGTTGGATTTCCCACCAAACCACAATAAGCAAAAATGTAAAATGTTTCCCAACAACATCCCAACAACAACCATGGTAGGGGCATGCTCCTTGGATCGCGCACCAAGTCTCTGAGACCTCGCATGTTCTGCGCCTCGACGCCTCGCTCGCTCCGCTCACTCCGCTTCGCCGGCCTCAAAGATTAAGTCCGTGTCGGGGGGTATAGAGCCGCCGGCGCCTGGGAGTGCAAGTTTTCTTTTTTCTTGGGAGGGGTCGATTTTGTGAGGGTTGGTTGACTGACCGGCTGGCTGGCTATTGGTCGGGCGGCTGGCTGGTTAGTTGGCTGGCTGGCTGGTTGTTTGGCTGGTTCAACCCTTTTTGGGTTGGTTCTCTTGGATGCGCCATGGGAAACCAGGAAGAAACTGTTTGTTTTGAGGGGTTCCCTCAATCCAAGACACACCCATTTTGGAGGACTCCATAGGCTATGCAAGGCTCTCCAGGAAAACCTTTCCCATGGCTCACCTTGCCACAGATCTGGATGGAGCTTTCCCTTCAAGGACTTTGGCACAGTAAGCTATGCAAGATCTTGAGGCATGCAAGACCATACTGTGGATGGACGAAATCCGCTTCGCACCACTTTGAAACCATGGGACACCATTGCCTGTTGGTATTTGTGGGGGAATCATCCTTCCAGGGGTTCTTAGGTGGTGCAGGATTTCGTCCATCCACAGTACTGTCATGAAATTGCTCTCACACGTCAGTGACATCATTGCATTCGACACGCGCATGCGAAGGGCGCGAAGCCTGTCGCTCATGAGGCTTCACGAAAAACTTGCTGGGCGAGAGATACAGGGAAAGAGAAATGGAACGACCCCAAGAAAAACCATCCGACTGGTTACTTCCTTTAAGGGGAAGCTTGGGTTCGTTCAACCACATTCCCTACCTATCGCACCAGCAAGAAAAAGACAGCCTACCGGGCAGAAAAAGCCGCGCCTTGAGCGCCGTAAGCACAGCTCGCGGGGATCGAAAGCACCGCCTTTTCTCCGAGGGACATCCTGGGGGCTTCGCATGACTGCACGGTTGTCAAAGTGTCTCAGTTGCTTTCTGCTCCCCTGCCAAAAGTCTATTTTTTAGCGGTTTATTACGGAAACCCCATTAGTTGGCAAAAAGTTAAAGTCTTAACATCCAAGCAAAATGCACCAAAGGTGTAGTCTTGGACGCTGGAGAGATTCTTGGATTTAAGTTCTGGCATTGACCTTCACTTGTGAGAACCGTCTTGGCATCGACCTCGCCGCTCGTCCCGTTTTCGAACGGTCCTCTGTAGGCCTTCGTCCCAGCCTGCGATGACCTGGCCCACGCCTAGCTGGAACCTCGACACGCGCACGAAGGGTTTTTGTCCAAGCTGGGCTGTCCGATTTCTGATCCGCTGCGAATCACTTTTAGTGGGTTACCATGGGTAAACCCAACCAAACCAAAGCCTAAGGGGACGGTTGGAAACCACCAAGTGGCATTTCACCCGGAAACTTCGAACTTGGGCCAAGTGATTTGCAAGCATAAAACCCACGCTGAAGCCTGGCTGAAACACCAGCTTGCTGGCCAAGCACCCAATGTTTCCAGTCCAGCCTTCTTTTAGCTGGTTTTGTGGGGGGAAAAATGCACTGACAAGCGCAACCTCGGCTCAGAATCCCGGGCGCAAAGGAAAAAGTGGGCTTACTAGCATGGCTAACAAGGGTTACCCTCTCTCCCCCGAAACCCGCCAACATGTTACCTGGCAGAAAAGCGAACCCGCTTTGGCATTTCATGTGGGTGGCTGAAACTAAACGGGATTCAAAGGGTGCCACAGATTCGCTGGGGGTTGATCAAAAGGTCTTTTACATGGAATGACCATTGGGGAAAGCACCAAAAAGATATGACATTTCCCATATTTGGTGCAAGTTACCCATGGTCAAAACTGGAGGCCTTTAAGGGAAAACAGATCAACCACCGAACGGCGGTCTCGGGGCCCCTGGCCGAAACGGCAGTCCCCGCTCGTAAGAGGAGTCAATCCGCTGGCCCGTGGCCGCAATCCGGCCTCGGAGCGTGAGCATTCGAGCGCTCCCAGCCTTCCAGCGCTCCCAGCCTTCCGAGGCAATGACAGGGGTTATTATTTTGAGGGTTTTTGGGGTTATCAAAGGCAGAAATGGGGTTGTTTCCCTTTAACCCACCACTTGGGGGCTGACTTTGACCATGGTAAAATAATACGGCCAGAATGAGGATGTGTTTTTTTGTCGACCGGCTTTCGATGTCGACACCAAGCGATGAGAAAATGTGGTTGGTTTGTAATGTCGGCGCCATGAGGGCCTAGTGTGAGAATGTGGTTTCTTTTTGCAGAAGTGAGACATCTCGGTTGCTTTAAGTGAATAACGTTTAGTGGCTTAATGGAAACCCCATTAGTTGGCAAAAAGTTAAAGTCCTAACATCCAAGCAAAATGCACCAAAGAAATCTATGTGGGAACTCCATCCATTCCCACAGAAAACCACCAAGGCCATGTGATCGGATCACTCCGTTGCGTTGCTGGTGCAAAGCCGGGAAACAGCCGAAAAGCCGGCTGAAAACAAGCCAACCGACTGGTTTAAACCCAAGCCACCCCACAAATGCCCTGACAAGGCAAGTGCAGGCCTGAGATTCAACCAAAAAGCGAAAGCATTCAGAACAGTCACATCCTGACTCTTCACTCCAAAAGAATGCGTAGGATGGATAGCACAGAAATGCATTTCTTCTCAGACCAGGTGTGATCAGTGATCTAGCAAGCAAGGCAATGAACCCGTCTGAGCAGTGCGCCCACATAATGCGTGTGGAGTTTGTCGCCCGGCTTTGGATAGGTGACACCTGAGTGGCAATGTGATGTATCGCAAGCAATCTCTTTGCCCTGAACCCCATGTTTGTCATACCCAGAACATGATTCACACATCCCAGCTACAATGTTTACCCCCCAATTCCCACACAAAATCATCCGAGGCCCCCCAATGCAGTTGAATAAGGGCCCTATCGGTTGTCTCTGCATGGACTCCACGAAGTGTTTCAACTCTGAGATTTCAAGTGGAAACTCAACCATTTTACATCTTGCTTGACAAGTATATCAGGTATCCTGTAACAAGCTTCTGCTTTGAGAACGCACGTCATGTAAAAGGAAAGATCATCTTTTTGTACCGGACTATCAAATCGTTAGGCTCACCTTTGACTTGTGCACACACTTTTGGTTGAGCACACCGTGCAGCCAAACATCGCTTGCACCCCCGCGGAAGGCACCTAGCCAGCGGCGCACGAGCTAGATGAGCATTGGCAGAACCAAAACAAAGAAAAGACAGCATAGGTGTGTGTTGTGTGTGTTGTGTGTGTGTGTGTGTGTCTGACTCGGCAAGGGTCGTGAACACGGCAAGCCGCGCCAAACTTCCTGTCCATCAAAAAGTGTATCAACTGCATTCCCAGATGTGAGTAACCGACGATCCAACATGGATACCCCGGTCTTTTGTCTGTTGCTCGTGTGGCCATGGGTCAAAAGCCCGTAACCCCAGTGAACATCCCAATCCCCACTAGAATAGACTAAAATGGGTGGTGCACCTACCCCAAAATGGGATCCCATTGGTTCTGACCCACAGCCATGTGTACTTTCTGGGTACTTCCGACCACTTGACGAAGGCACAGAAGCGCATTGATGAGAAGCCGAGGGCCGAGAAATGAATCAAATCGGCTCGCCCAAACCTCTTTCACCGCTCTCCTCAAAGGTTCTGATGGAGAAATATGGATCTCGGCTCATATGGCTGTGGGGAAAAAATACGTACCCCAAATGGGCTGCCCTGGTACATGGACACATAGACTAAAATCTCTGGTGGCTGATTTTTGACCCATACCGTAATATGTCCCAAACCTGCCCATCCCATGGTGAAAACTGTCTTTTCTTTTCGAGCGTGTTTGTAGCCCAGATCCTTCACCACTCCTAAGCCTCCATTTGCAAGTCCCCTGAAAAAATAAAATATGTCCCGTAGTGATAGTTTCCCTTTGAAGCCAACAGGGGGAGAAAAAAAAAACTATTCTTGAGCAAATGGAAGTAAGTCAGAGGGTAAACACCCTTCCCCGCCCTTCCTTTCGATCTTAGGACGTGGCCGTCCCCAGGTCGGACCACCTGCACCTGAGCCCAAGAGCCGCGGATTCTGGACGACAACTTGCAACTTGCTTCCAATGGAATGCCCCCGATCAACACCACAGGGGAACCTTCCCCATTCCA
This sequence comes from Effrenium voratum, assembly GCA_963377175.1. NCBI lineage: Eukaryota > Dinophyceae > Suessiales > Symbiodiniaceae > Effrenium > Effrenium voratum. The sequence continues at coordinate 98,371 of CAUJNA010000709.1, read as the reverse complement.
GGGATCCTTCTTTCTGAAAATTCTCAATAAAGCCAGGCAAAACGGCCGGTGTTTGAAAAGAGCGATGCTTGAAAAGACTGGGGAATCAAGGAGGAATCCCCCAAACCGGTTCATTCCCAAAACCCGGGCTCGGTAAATTCCCTACCTATCGCACCAGCTCATTCCAAGACGTCGTGAATCCCGCCTCCACCATGGCAGATGCAACGACGGATGCGGACTGGGCACTTGGTTGACTCGTCTGATGCTCCCCAGGAATGGAGAATGGCACACGGTGCTGACGGCGCATGCTTCGATGTTGCAATGCTCAGATTGCTTGGGGCTAAGATAGATATGAGGGGCCCCACGGGAGCAATTGCCGCTCCTCCGAAATTGTCTCCTACTTGCGTCTCTACTACACGCAGTGAGCATTGCTTGTAGTAAGAGGCCAAAGAAGCATCATCTTCTGCCTGCCAGATGACCTTTCTTTGTCGCGCCGTCGCGCACAAAGCAGGCCCTGTCCTCTGTTAGGATGGGGCGTGCATTTCGGAAAGCAACGGAAGTGCCCAATTTTGCGGAGTTTCGGCGCAGTTGGATTTCACAGCGATGGCACGTGGCCTATGCAAAAGCTCTGAGGCCGCATGTCCGCAGTAGGCGCTGAGGAACAGCCTACCTTCCGAGGATGACGGGCTTTAGCTGAGCGCCTGAGATATTTAGCTGGAACTCCGCTTTTTTCACGGCTTGATGCATCAAGAACCCAAAGCTGAAACACAAGTTCACACTCTCCGATTTCCGATCCCCCACTAGGCCTCCCAACCACTAAACCAACCATAAACCAACCATAAACCAACCCAAAAAAAGAAAACGCTCCCAACCACTAAACCAACCAAAAGGTTGGGGGAAGAAAAACAAAAACGGACGGCTGGTTGCTTGGGCCAGCTTCAAGGCGCGTGGGCCGCCGCTCACTTCCAGGCCCGAGAGTTCCCGCGGCCGCTGCTCTTCTCCTCGGAAGAGCGGGATCTGCGGCGAGTTGTCGCTGGCCTTCGCTTACAAAGAACGTGGGAGGCTGAAAGTTGATCAAAAATCAAAGAGGTGTTTGATTCATGGGATGACCATTGGTTGGAAGACCACCAAAACAAGGTGGAGCTGGCAATTACCCAAGGGGAAGGTCTGGGCCGAAGGGAGCATAGATCAACCCCCCATTCGATTCAGTGGATCCCTCGGTCCAAGATCTCTCGGTCCAGCCAAGTCCTTGGCAGCAGCTTTGCGGTAGCCTGACGCGATGGAACATTTTACCTGGGCCCCGAAAAAGACAACCAAACGGGAGGCGGGGCTGGAACAAAACGAAAACACCGGCGGATCTTTGGGGAGCCCTGGGCCCCTGGTGGCACAGTGCTCGTAACAGTGTTTCGCAAACAACGATGAACACATCATCGCATTTTGTGAACTTCCATGCCGTACTTGAAAACACTGCTGTTCTTCTTCGGTCCCTCACTTGCCAAGGCCTATTGCATGTATACTGAAAGCCCCCTCCTCCACCCAGAGATGCCAAGTATCCCAAGATTCAAGGCAAGAGGTTCGATGTTTCCGACTCAATCAACCATGCAGGAAAGCATAACCTGAACAAAGATGCAACTTCGAAAACCAAGATGACCATGCCAACTAGAGATTCCTCCCAAAATCTACCCATCATTCATCGGTTGCTGTTGACCCCTAAGTGAATAAATCATTGTTGCTTCAATTCAGAACATCCTTGATTTGCCAAGACAAAAAAGCTAGAGATGCTGAAGTCTAAACAGATCGAAAGAGGGGTCCCGACCCTTCTCGAACGTCGTCCGATGCCAGGCCTTTGGAAGCCGTCATGGATCCGCTCGTTGCCTTGCGATGGGTGAAACTCCCCACGGCGCCTTTGGTGCGGAGATGGCAACTGAACGACTTCGGTTGGGGTGGCTGAACTGTTTGAAGAGCCAGAAGACCGCAGGTGCTTTTTTTGTCTCAACTGGAGGTGTGCAATTGGAAGCCCGCGCACAGGTTTCAACGACTGACACGCTGTCCAAAAGAATCCCCGGCCAAAAGCGGATAACTTTTAGTGGGTGAAACACGGAAACCCAACCACTAAACCAACTTTAAAAATAAAATAAAAATAAAAATGGCTGGTTGAACCACGCTGGCTGGAAATTGCTGCAGCCCTCCCGTGCGTAAGCCTGGGCAGCCTGAGCAGCCTGAGCAGCCGGAGCCGGCGGAGAGTACGCCTCCTCCTCTTCTTGGCCCTCAGCAATGCTCAAGCCTATGACAAAACAAGGGATGGGCACCAGAAAACCGATCCATCGTCCATTTTGAGGAGTCCGATCCAAAGTCCCAGCTTGCCCTGAGGTTATGGAAAAAAATGGCGCCAGCTGACATACAACGAAGAGCGGTATCTCAGGCCACTCAACCGGAAAAAAGAGAGAAAAAAAAAAGAGGGGGAAAAAAAAAAACGATCTTCGCTTCCCTTGACACGCATGTTCCCGGTCTCAGACAAAATGACAACTCAGCGGTGACAAACTTCAAGTGTCGGAGCACAGCACCCTTCGCTTGCCGGAATCTCCGATCTGCATCTGATATGTTGGGGTCACTGCCAACAAAAAATATGGGCCTGTCCTTTTCTTGAGGGTATCCCTTTCTGGGGCGGGAATTTTTCGGGAACCCCAAAGGAAACCAACTGCTTTGGGGGGTCCCCCCCAAAAAAAACTTATGGCCATGGGTCAAAAGTCCGTACCCCCACTGAACATCCCAATCCCCACTAAAATAGATTAAAATGAGTGGTGCACCTACCCAGGCTTCGGCTCGAAGCTACACTGCCCCCTCTCCAACGGCCAGCCGGTCGGACTGGGGAGGCCCACGCTGGCGCGCGCCTGCGGCTGGAAGAGGCTCGGTACGTCTGGAGGGGGGAAGCCATGGACACCTAGAGTCCGTTTTGCAGACTCGAACCCGAAAAAAATAGAGGTTGCAAAATAAAAATAAGGAGGTGCAAAATAAGGAGACTGACTCAACAGAAGGAGGTTCCAAAAAGGCCCTAAGTGTCCATCATACGGGGGGGGGTCCAAGCGCAAGTGGACCGCCAAATACAACACGAACGGGTGAAAGTAGTGTGGACATTCACATGGCCTGCGGGAGAAAAACATTGGGCTGGGCCTTGAGTCGTGAGAAATGGACAATACGCGATTGTTCCCCAAGAGGATGCGGGGAATAGAGGGAATCAGTGGCTCCTGGGCCTTTGTGGGGGATCTGGGTGGGCCCCCACGCGCTCCCCGAACCAACAACAAACTAGCAAGAATATGTGGAAGTTGCTCACACACCTACCAGGGTTTTTGCTCGCACAGCGGAGAGAGAGAGAGAGCGAGAAAGAGCGAGAGCGAGAGGGAGAAAGAGAGAAAGAGAGAAAGAGAGAAAGAGAGAAAGAGAGAAAGAGAGAAAGAGAGAAAGAGAGAAAGAGAGAAAGAGAGAAAGAGAGAGAGAAAGAGAGAAAGAGAGAAAGAGAGAAAGAGAGAAAGAGAGAAAGAGAGAAAGAGAGAAAGAGAAAGAGAGAAAGAGAGAAAGAGAGAAAGAGAGAAAGAGAGAAAGAGAGAAAGAGAGAAAGAGAGAAAGAGAGAAAGAGAGAAAGAGAGAGACAGTCGGGTGGATGATGCGGCTGCCTGAGTCCTTTCCTTTGGCGATTGCCCCTGATGGGAGTCTTCAGAAGAAGGAGAATGCAGCAAAAATCCTGGCCAAGGTGTGGCAGGCAGACTTTGTTTCGGGCTGATTCTATGGGTGCCTTTGCCAGTGACCAATGGCTGGCAAGGTCCAAAACCAGTTGGGAGAGCCCCACACAGAAAGGAAGCCGTTCACCGCCGAAGAATCCAAGTGTTCCCTCTCCTTCACGCATGTCTCCTTCAGTGAACGGGTTTCTGCACGCATTGAGGAAGCTTCCGCTTGGAAGCTTTTGGCTTCGCTTCCAGATCCCCTTGGTCAAAGAAACATCTGCCTCAGTCATGGGGTCGGAAGACTCACTCCCACCCCTCTGTCTCTCTCTCTCTCTCTCTCTCGCTGTCTCTCGCTGTCCGCTTCTCTGCTTGCCTGAAGGATACACGCTCCAAACCCCCCCCCCCTCCCCAAACTTCCTCTGCTTCCAAACCCTTCGTTGCAAACAAGATGCGCGAACGGCAGCAGTTGCTTCTTTCAGCGCCCCCCCCCCCCGCAGGAAAAAATGCTAAGACCGAGAAATGAAACTGCCAAGCCCGGCGGCGTCGCTTGAGGCGGCTTCCCCGATTGGCCTCTGCGGCTATGGCGCGTAGCTCCTGAACCTGAGGTGTCCATACCGAAGAAATTCTGGACTGACCAATAGCCCCCCAACCATACGGGGGAGGGGGGGTTCCATTTATCTAGTCTTCCCCATACAAGGGACATGGAACCATAAATGGAATTCCAGGGTCACCGCCCTATATTTGAGGAGGGGGGGATCCCCCAATCTTCAAACCCAGCTGACTCATAAGTTGAGGTGGTGCTCGGCAAGCATGGGGCGCACTCAAGTTGACGTTAGGAAATGCAGACTCGCCAGAACCCAATGTCATCAGGGGACACCCGCTGAATATTGAAGCCTCGGCCTCACACCTTGTCACGCTATGTCACGCTCGCAGTCACCGGCCGCTTGGGTCAGGGCTACCCTGCGATCACCCATGGGAGTTGAAAGGTCTGGAGAAACTGGAGCCTCAAATCGGATCATATCTGCCAAGTAATTCTAGCCCGAATGCTACACAAATTGGCAACTCGAGATTCTTCCAGCGCATGAGGATCCCGAAAGCCTCATGGCCGTCATTTGGCACAAAAGCCTCACGAATCTGTGCGGCAGGCCCCCCCCCCAGCGATGGCCCCGATGGCCAGCCGACGGCCCCGATGGCCCCATGCGCCCCCGGCGCTCAGCTCTTTGCCAAACAGGCTGAGGTTGGGCGCGCAGGCTGGCGGCGGAAGCGGGAGACGGATCTTTTGTTTGAAAAAAATGGCCCCATGATAAACTGAGAGAAAGAGAAGTGCATTGTTGACCAATTGGCGCGTGTCAATCCCCAGAAACAAAAATCACTGAGGAAGGCACGTGTCAATCCCAAAATAATCACCAGAACGCTGAATTTCAAAATGCGGGCGTGTGCTTGACTCCTCCAACCCTAAAAAACCTGAAGGCCGAAAGCTACCATTTCCAGCCGCTCCCGCCTAGCATGTCGCCATCCTTGAGGTCGCGGTCGAAGCGCTGGGCGGCCGCGGACCTCGAAGCGGGGCAACCGAAGCGGGGATGTAATTAAAAACCCGCGGCGCCTGGACAAATCGAAACTTCGGGGGTTAGAGCCCTTCTGGAGCTTCGAAGTTCAAAGCTGGAAGATGCAGAGGTGGCTTGAGCTGAGGCGAATTTTCGAACCCCGCCATGTTCCTTGGCTTTGCCATGTCTCAGGTTTAGGACGCCGCCTCACGTGCTCCTCCAAAGCTTCCGCAGACTTCCACTCCTGCCACGGACTCTGCAAAGGGTGAACTCGTCGGGTCGTCAGGGCTCCATTTGGTTGGACTGAACCCGGTCGATTTGCCCAGGTGAAACCCATGGCCGTGAGCGTATTGAGGTCATCCAGTCTTGGGTTCTGGTTGCCTTCAACATCAGCAGACTCACACCTCCTTCCCGGAAAAAAGTTGGCCCTTGCGGTTTGCACCGCTTCCATATCCATCCAGGCCAGGCGCTAATCGATCCGTCCAGGGCGCTCCCGGAAGCCAACATTTGAGGAAACCACTTGGCGGATGATGGAGTCCCCAAGCAACCGGCGTGGTAGTACATAAGAACCACCCACACTTCTGCGCCAACATCCCTGCAACTTTCCTCTGCACGACAAAAAAGGTGTGGAGATGCGCAATGCGCGGCTCACGCGCGTAGGCCTGGACCACCATGAAGAGGCTTTGTGCCTGGCAAGGCGATGTGCCAGGCTTGCCAGGCTCGCGCGGCGCCCGTCATTTGGATGAGTCGGGTGGATTGCTATTTGGGCGTCTCTTTTCTTCAGGGTACCCTCGCAAAATGACGGAGTTCCCCTGGGTCTCCCTTTCCAAGCGCGCAACAGGGGTGCCCTCAAAAGGAGACACACCCATTCGTCTCCAAGTGGGGGCTTCATTCATTAGGCGAGGAGTCCAACTGCAAGGCCTTCTCGTGGCAGCTTTCGGAAAAATTGCTATCCATGTCTTCCAGTTGGACACAAGGAACAAACCCCCGACTCTGTCCAGGGTCCACCCCCCGCGCAAGGTGATGTGACCCAGGATTCCTACACCCGGCCAATTCATAGGGGGGGTGTTCCCCGCCCCAGGACCCCGAGAAAGGTAAACCCGTCCTAGGGAAGGAACACCCCGCCAAGAGTGCAGCGACCAAAAACCGGTTCTGGGCTGTCCTCAGATCCCCCGCTAAAAGTGTCACTCTTGACGAAACCCTAGCAAGCCGAAAACCTAAGGAACCGGATTGCTGGGCTTGCCACAACCGGTTGGAATCATCGCGTTTCCAAAAGACGAACTGAGGGAGTTGGCCCCGCCCAAACTTCAAGTCTCCAGGCCGCGCGCCTGGTCGGACACTTGTCTGGACCAGCCTCAGGCCCGAAAGTTGGAAGGCCAAGGAGGCGGTTGTTGTCGGTGCTTCTCACCAAAGCAGCTACATTGCAGGGCTCACTGGGGTGACCCCCGTGGAAAGCTAGGAGTACCAGCAGCTTCCAATAAAAATGCCACTTTCGAAGCTGCAAAAGGGGAAGCTGAGGATCCCTTGGAATATCCAGTTGATTGAGCTCACAAAATACTCAGAGACCATGATGTTTGTGGACAAGTTTCGTGAACGCACGCTCTCTTCTCTTTACCAGTTGTTCCAAGCCCGCACAGTTGTTGCGTGTGTTTTTTCGCACCCAGAACGGCAGTGCTGACCTTGTCTCTGCAAAGATCTGGGGCGAGAATCACTTTATTCACCGACAGGAACGTTTTCGACTGGGCTGCCACTGATGGTCTGGCCTGAACTTTCATGAGAGGAAGTAGACGACAAGGTTGCTGGATTGACAGACTAATTCTGCAAAACCAAAGCTAATCTCCTCCCCCAATTAATGAATGACCCCCATTAATAATAAATGCAAATCCGGGGCCCGAGACCAGATTTCCACTCCGCACAATTGATTTTTAATTGCGCCAATACTAAACCAATACTAAAGTCTTGGAATCCTTATTAGGGGGCACTTTTAACAAGCTTCCAGCCCCACTTTTAAGCTGCGACTGTCTCTCCCCCATACATGCTGGCTAACCTGCCTGGCTGCCAACAAACAACCAGTAAACTGAAAAACAAATAGAATGATACATGAAATTTCCTTATTAAACCGCTTACTCGCGGACCTTCCATTTCCTCCAAATCCTATGCGAACCCTCACATTGTTGGAAAAGCAAAAAAAACCCAACCCCGAAAACCCCAATTAAAAAAAAATCTATTTTTGGGAGGATTTATTTATAATAGGGAGGGGGGGGGGGGCGTATTTATTAATAGGGGGAAGAGATTACGAAACTAGGTACATAAAAGACAGAAAGAAAGAAGAAAAGAAAGAAAAACAGAAAGAGAGAAAGAGGGACAGAGAGAAAGAGAGAATGAGAAAAAACGGAAAGGGAGATCTTTGATCGCGCATGACCCTAAATGAGCGAATGGGTCAAATCCTGTGACAATCTCTGCCAAAATGACCTCCGCACAACTGCACGTCTTGCCCGAAACGCTAAACCACGGGCAACGGCTTTCGGGTAGCCGAAAGAGATGCGAGACAGTTATTTTTTCGTAGCTCATGAGCAAGTTTGCTTGGAACCTCCTGCGGCAAACATGGCTGGCTGAAGGCCGTCCACCTGACACACGGGCCTACGGGCGAGGTGTGCATCAAGAGATTGGAGCGCTCGTCGGCTGGTTTGCGCAAGTGGTCGAAGGCTGCATCGTCGGTAGCTACTTCACTCCCCTTTTCGCAACACTGGATGGCAAGCTTTAAGCCCTGCTCCGGGCGCCCTTTGCGAAGAGAAAGCGAGAGAGCGAGAAAGAGCGAGAGAGAGAGAGAGAGACAAAGAGGGAAAGAAAGAAAGAAAGAAAGAAAGAAAGAAAGAAAGAAAGAAAGAAAGAAAGAAAGAAAGAAAGAAAGCAAGCAAGCAAGCACGCACGCACGCAAGCAAGCCAGCATCCACCTCATCTTCCGCTTAGGATCTACTTCGTGCCCATTTTCCACGCGCACTGCTCAAAGCTGCCATAGTGTCTCGGGCACATCTTGAGGACAATCGCGGTCAATTCACGCTGCAAACCGTACCCGGATCGTAACAGGTTCATGCCACATTCGAACAGTGGTTCTCTGAAGGAGGCGCTGAAGTGGGTGGTTTGCTATTGGCTTCCCTAAGCCATTCCACGGCTGCCCCCCTCCCCCCCCCACCCCCCACCCTCACCCCCCCACCCTCCCCCCCCCCCCCCACTCCCCTCGTCCCCCCTCCCGGGCGCGCGGGCCCAGCTCTTGGTGCACGCTGAAGCCCTGGCAGCTGTCATCCACGCCTTCCGACTGGCGGACGTCCAAAAAGTTACGCCGGGGGTGCACGTCCAACCACTCAGGTGCCTCAAGAACCCTATGTTTGGCCCCTTTTTCGACCTTTCTTGTTTTTGGGAAGGGGGGGTCATGTCCACCAACTCTGGCGGCTCCTTCTTTAAACCCTAAAAAGTAGCCATTGGAAACAAACAAGCCAAGGTCGAGGGCTTCAACTCCCACTCTGAGAGCTGAAGACCAAGTGAGTCGTGAAAGAGGCGTCTCGAAGTCTTTGAAATGCCATTCAGGACGTTCACTCAAAAACTCCGGTTGGCCACTCTCGAAACCTCTCCCACTCCAAGGCCCCTCTCTCACTGTGAGGGCTTGATACCAGCGGCGCAACGATTTCTGTGGCTCAGCTTCGGCTGAAGCCTTCGGCGCTGTGAATATATCACAGGGCAACCAACGAAGTGGCACCAGGTCCCACCAGTTCCCCTCACCAGGAGACAACTCCAAGGACAAGACCCCTCCACTTCCCCCTCAAGGCCTGCATGGGCCGAGACGCGCCCGGCCGCCTGGCAAACTAAGCGGGTCTGTGGCCATGGGCTTTTCAAACCCAATCGGTTAGCCCAGTGAACATCCGATATCCAACCACAAAAATCGGAAGCCTAAAAAATCGGTGGTGAACTCACCTACCAACCAAAATGGGATCCCAAAACGGTTTTGACCCACAGCCATGTGTCAAAAAAATACGGTGAATCTCAAGATGTCTGGTTTTTCTGTGGCCTCCCGGAGTGCCCCAAACAGGGTTCAAGCCTCTAAAACTAAGACAAACCCCCACATACAAGGAAGCAAAACCACGGGCGATACCCATGGCATGCGCCTCGCAGAAGCTCGGGAATGCCGCTCGCTTCACATTGAAGGTGGCGCCTTGCGAAAGGAGGCCGACTTCAGAAGCCCCAAACAAATCAACGGTTGATGCCAAGCAACAAGAGGCCGACGAAAAGGGTCAAACCTGGGTTGAGCCATGCTGGCAACACGAAAACCCCAGAACCTCGCACGGTTGGGCTGGGCAAATTGCAACTTCTCGCAAGGACCTAACCTGCTGACGCAAGGAAAGAACGCGATGCATTCAGCCAGACCTCTAATGCCTCTTTAGAAACAAATGACTTGTGTGGCGCCTCGGCAGAAACTACCAGATCCTGCCACGCGAAGCGTGCTGTAGCTGAGCTCTTTGGTCTGACTGATTCCAGCTGAGCTCTCCGCAAACACGCACTGGCCCAACATCACCCATGGCGCAAGTGCAAAGCAGCGAGAGGTGTGTCTCTGTCGTGGCATGCTATTGTCCCAAGCATTTCCGTCGAAACAGCAAAACTACCTGCATGTCCAATCTCCCTTCAGGCTATGGGTCATGGTACGATGTCCCAGCCATGTTCTTTCTTCTGTCCCGACAAAATCCTGCATCTGGAAGAGTCTGATTCATCTGTGGCTGGCAAGATTAATCTCTTCGTCTGCAGGGAGTTTGCGAGGTGGCCGCCAAATTCATGGGGCCTGCCTGTGGTGAGGCTGCCACAGTCTTCAGCAGCCTTTGCCAGCTTCCAGCGGACCCTGGAGTTGGCTTTGGGGCAACTTACCCTCCCACGGGGTCCTGGAACACAATGTTCCCTTTAAAGAGACCCCTGTCAGGTTCCATGTTCATTGGTGGGCAACAATTACCGGCAAGCGTGGAAAATGTCTCTGGCAATGGAATGATGGCTCCTGCCTTGCAGGATGTTATCCAAAAGCAGAAACCACTGCGGCCGGCAAATTTTCCACGTTCCAGCGAGACTGCGCTGGTCTTTGGCCGCGCTATGCACTCTGTGCGCGCAGGCGACTGGGAGAGCAGACGATGTTGCGATGTCGCCTGCTACCTCAAGCGAAGCTTTCTGAGAATGACACAGATGCCGTGGGACAAATGTCATGCTCCGCTCGAAGGAAGCAGGCACGCCAATCCTCTCCCTCTACCGCTTCCCAATCTAGCAGCGAGCTCGCAACTGTACAACTCCTTTCAGAGAGGAAGACAGTCTTCCGAGGGCAAGCGCAAGCATTGTGATCGTCAAAAGCCAGGTGCTTCAACTCAAGGCACAACAAAATCTGTTGGAACTTTGTCTTTCAAGAGGCCCGTGCTCGGCTGCCACCGCGCATTCGCGACAAAGCGCCAGGGGCGCTTAAGGCGCTAGCTAGCGCGTTGTGCGCCTTCGCGAGCCCTGCGCCGCCTCTTTTTTCACGAAGCGCTTAGCGAGAATCGGAAGGGAAGGGATGGCTCCTGCGCTGAGGCCGTTCGAAGGCCACAGGCAAATTATGGACGGATTGCACCACCCAAGCAAAGCTGGGCCGCTAGGCCGAGGGCCCAAAGGTTTCTATCAGCCCTGGCTTGCACCGAAAGCCCGGACAGGCTGCCTGAATGCTTGGGGATACTATGATAGGCACACGTTGCTCAAAGATCCATGGTAGACTGAGCGCCCCTCACAACCATTTGGGCAGTGAGTCAGCTGCGTTGCTGAGTGCTGGCTTGACGTGTGGAGGATGACGGCTGCATGCATAGGTTTCGATCGTGTGGTAGAAACCGTGCCTTCCCAGGCACCCGAAAGAACAGGCACATCTTGCTGGAGTGCGACGCTTGACATGCTCCTATTGCAAACTGTATCTTGAGGCAGATCTAGCACGTCTTCAGTGCGTGAGGGGCGTGTCATCCATAAAAAGGAGGCGAACCTCATCTATTAAAAAAGAGGCGAACCTTTGGCTGAAAAGACACCGGAGAACACACGAGGATTGCTGAACGAACGCGTGACATGATATCGACCCCGCTTTGCTCGAAATGGTGGCCGGAGTGACACGAGCGCCGCGCGAGTTGCGATCCCGAAGGAGGGGAACCTCAAGAGTTCTTAGTCTCAGACCTTCATTGGGGGGGGGGGGGGGTTTTGGGGGGGTTGGGGGGGGGTTGGGGGGGGGTTGGGGGGGGTTGGCGGGGGTTGGGGGGGAACTTGACCACTTCAAGCCGGGGCTTCTCGGGTTTGACATGCCGTGGTTTTGAAATGCAGCCCATGCCGTTAAGTCGGATACTCTCTGGATCTCCTGGTTGATTGCAACCACCAGTGATTCTGCCAAACGGTTGCAAGCACAACCCAGAGAAGAATGCGCATGTCCAAGCAAAGAAATATCGTTTATTGGTTTTCCCTTGGGCGTTTCGAACTCAATGACGGGAAACATTGGGCTGATCCACCTGCCATGTCGATCTATCAACAAGCAAGCCCCAGTTTCTAGGCTCTCTGAGGCTTTGTCCAAGCAGGGTAGCCGGCGGGTCACGCACCCAAAGCGACTGGATGTATCTTAACTCCCTGAAGCCAAAAGGGGCCCGAGTGAATTGAGCCAAGAAACCACAAGGTCTGAGATCTGACATAGCAACTCGACTTTTCGTGACCGTAAGTTAGCTGTTCAAGTTCCCATGACTCAGGCTAAGCACCCGCCCAAGAACCCAACAAGAAGACTTGCGGCCAAGGCCATCAGTTTCTCGCTCACAGGGGTTCAAGAACCGCAAACCCCGCTGGCCGTGCCAAGGTATTCCTAAGGCCGGCCGGCGCCATCAACTTTGGCCATCGGCACAGGAGAATGCCCCAGCATTTTCGACAGCTATAGTACGGGAGAACGGTCCTACATGCATCATATCTTGCATTGTGATAATTGTGATACGGACCCTGAATTGAGATCAGTTTTGGTACGTCTGCATCCTTCTGCCTCTAAAAGGCATGGCCCCATGCCGAAGTCGCGTTGTACTGAGATCTTGCCCCTTCAGGGCCGTCTCAGCACTGTGGCTGTCGCCTACGGCTCCTGCCCGCAGCCAGCCACGTGGAAAAAAACGCACCTTCCGAGTGGTTTGGTTCGGCTTCGGCGACCCCAACATCCTCCTACAGTGAAGGACACCTTCGCCTTATGGGCAAACGCGTTTGAGGCGCATGGCGCGCACACTACACATGTGCCATGGAAGTGGCAAGCCTTGGCCGTTTGGTCCGCGGGCGGAGCATGCATGAACTTGGGGCCCATTGGGCCTGGATGGGGCGAGAAAGTGCCCGTGGTTCGCAGCCCCGACCCGGCTCGCAGCCGCTAGAATTGGGCTCGTGGTCTGTTCACGAGGTTGGCACTCAGTGCACGACAAAAAATGGGGCGTGGCTGATGACAGTAACATGTCTTGATACCCCTAGCGAAAACGACTTGGTGTTTGCTGCTTTGTTGAATCTGCTTCTCTACCCCATCCCTAGACTCGGCATGTGTTGCTCACAGTCACCGCACGGAAAACCACGATGCTTACCTCGGGGTTGAGAGCAGTGGTGCGATGCGACCATTCCAAACACATCTTCTTTTGGGGTGGGGGTTTAAAGGGAAAACAAAAGGAAAGCTGAAGCCATCTTGGGGGTTCCCCCGACAACAAGGCGCACCCATTCCGGAAATCAGCGCTGGGGCTATCGGAAGATGCAGATCTGGAAAGCAACCTCTTTTTGACTCCTGGTCAAGGATGGCACCAGCCTAGGTTGCCTCCATCTCTTCTAGGATCCTCCGGCGATTTGATGAAGCTTCCCGTCACCGCCATTCGAAGGGGTCATGAAGCTTCTCTGATACATGTCCAGGCGTCGCATTTAAAATGCGCCACAGATCGCTTTTTGGGACGCAGTCTCAGTGCAGAACACCATCCCTGAAGCATTGAATGTTTTGACCGAACACGAGTCATAACCCAGAACCTGGTATGACAATGGTCGACCCAGACCCATGTAAAGAATGAAGAAGGCGGATTCCCGCAGCTATTTATGGTTGGGGTTGTCCCTCGCTCACCTTCATCTACCCGAATCGGTTTTGATTGTGACACACGTGAGATTCGAGCTCAGGATACCCTGGCGCTCGGGGCTTTCGGGGCCCCGGCTTCTTGGTGGCCGTGTTCGTGATCTTTTTCGCCCGCTGCGCGTACTTCAGAGACCTCGCGCAGAATGAGGGCAAGATGCTGTTGAGGGAGTTGCAAGCCCCCAAATCACAAGGTCTCTCCACCTTTGAAGCTCGCGAAGCATTGTGTTCGAGGGAACAACGCATTGGGGGCATGGCGTCGCGGCTTAATAACTGCCAGATTAAGCTGGGATCGAAAAAGAAGCGGTTGCACAAATGCCGCATAGACAGCTACGCACAGATGACACACTGTTTAGACTGTCCAGAGCAGGCGGATCAAAGGCAAAGCTACCGCTCATGTCCTGAAGCCATCTCAATGTACCTCAAATGGCCTCAGGAACAAATGCGCCGGGAGGGCATAAAGGTCTCGTCCAAGTTGGAGCTCGCGGGGGAGCAGTTCACAAACATCAGCGTCTTTGCCTGGAGCAGAGACACAACGGCATGGTTCCTGGGCCATCGAAGTGTTCCCCGGCGCGAAGCCGCTCGAATTTGCAACCACCCTTGGATTTAGCCACTGAACCTTGGATACTCTGCGTGCTTAGGGCCCAACAACTATGATCTGGATGTGGCCATGGGTCGAAATCCAAATCGTACCCCCAGTGAACATCCCAATCCAACCACTAAAATAGGTGGTGCCCCTAACCCAAAATGGTACCAAAACGGTTTGACCCACTGCCATGTGTGTGTGTGTGTATTGCAATCAGCCGATGCCGACGGCCAACTCACACAAGTAGTTTCATCGCGTGCTTCAGACTCACCGTTGTCGCGAACACCGCTGCGGTCGGATCTCATGTTGCAGTTGTTCAAGACCCGATTGAAGATCGACTGACCCGGGCAAGCGAAGTCCAACAGCAACCTGGAGATCCATTTAGGGCCAGACTTGGAGAGTCACACTACTTTGGGCGAATTCTCGCCGAGGTGCTGATCCCCCCAGGGAGTCTTGCATCAGCTGCGTGAGCTTGTGATTCCTGGCCGAAAGCAGCAGAAAAAACGCCCCGCAAACGGCAGTACTAGAAAGGGGCGAATCACGGAGGATTGGCGCAAAGTCGGGTACTGAGCTCTGGCAACAAACGAAATCAGGTGCCTGCTGGCGTAAGACTCTCCAAAACAGAAATAGCCAGGCTCACACGCCATGTCCGCAACGTGACAGCAGTCGCACCTCCGAATCAATCTGGCCTGTAGGGTACCACGCCTTTGCCGCCCTTGGTCAGCGCCTGGAAAAGCGTCTCCAGATTCAAGCAAGCACCAGAAGGAACAAGGGTCGCTGGCATTCCCCTTGAAAAGTTGATGAATTCACTGGTGGTTTCCCTTGAAACTGCAACTTTTCGGCGGTCCCGAAAAGGGGCAATTGGGAGAACGCTGGTTGTAACTGCAAGAAGGAGAAAAAAAGAAAAGCGCCTCAAAATGATTAGAGCACCAGCAGGCGAGGTGCAAACTTCTAACCCTGACCAAAAACTGTAACAAGTGCGTCACGTTGGAAGCAAACAGAGAGTACCGTTGCTTTGCGCTTTTCATGGGCTTCAGAGAAGTCAATGCATTGGACTCAACTCTGGGTCACAAACGAGTCGGGACCGGTCGCAAGGGCGGCACGGGGACCCGTCCCAGCCTCGATCACATCGCCTAAGGCTGTGAGCGACCTCAGACGCCGGCGAAGCGGGCGAAACCGAGCGAGCGGGGGAAGCGAGGCATGTCCACAACGAGTTGCCACGCCTTCAACGGAAAGAAGACCTACTGATGGACGAAGAAATTCCACCACGAAATGAAACCCGGGGAAACCATAACGTTTGTTGGTATTTACCGGGGAATCATTCCAGGGCTTCTTAGGTGGTGCAGGATTTTGTCCATCCACAGCACTTCGGGGGACAATGGTTTTCTTTGAGAATCGGAAGGGAAACCTGCTCAAAAAAACACGAAAAGACTGGACCATCTTGAGAAGTAGGTTTGACATGTGGTCATGGGTCAAAATCCCGTCCCAGTGAACATCCCAATCCAACCACTAAAATCCCGACTAAAATGCGTGGTGAATTCACCTACCAAAATGGAAAAAAAAAAATGACCACCACAGCCATGTGAGGAAGGTCCATTCCTCCAACCTTTCACAAAGCTGAGCACGCCAAGATCAGATGGCCCACCCAGACTGTGGATCCGACCGCCAGGTCTATGCCGACTCCGGATGCTGGCGTGCTCTGATTCAAGTCTTAGGCGTCTACTCTTTGGTCAGCCTGTTAGCAAGCAAATGAACTGGGTATGGGTCGAAATTAAGCCACCAGGAATTGGACCGCAGGTTGACATGTCCATGTTTCCATTTAGCAGGGCAACCCATTTTGGGTACCTATTTTTGAGCGTTCCTCTGTCTCCGGATATCTGTACGCTTAACTTTAACTGGATGTTGTGTCCCAGCAGGTGGCGCCGTTCTGAAATTGAGAACCAGCTACTCCGAGCTAGCCACTCACAGCCAGCAACCTCTAGCCTCTCAAAGCCAAACGAAAACGCAAAAACACAAAAAACTGGACCTCAGCTTCAAAACCAAAAGTAAAAGCAAAAAAAGGTCAAAAGGAAGATCTGAGGGGCGGGGGATTTTTTTTTAAAAAAAAAAAAAAAAAAAAAAAAAATGGAGAAACCAAACAACAGTTGGAGAAACCAAAACGGATTGAAACAACCGCAGCATGGGAGCCGGGCTTGTTGATCTCGATGGCCTCCTTTTGCTGGTGCTCCGTGACCTCCAGCAGCTTATGTCAGCTTGACGCTCGACGCTCGACGCACGAGCGACGCGGCTGGGGTCTTCCCAAAGCTGAACGCGTTTTGTTCTAGGGCAACAAAAATCGGATCCGTTGGTTGACAAGACTGGGATACTCGATGGTATTGTTGACAAGTATTCCCCATTTTCGTTCTGGAACATTCTTTTCAACCATCGTTCTCTTCAAAAACCGGATCCGTTTCCCCTGGGGTTCTGATGGTTCTCTGGAAACAAGGATCCCTGGAGAGAATGGGGAAGTGTCCCCTGGATTTGTCAGATGCTGGGAAAAGATTGCTTCAACAGCGAAAGAGGAATCAAGAGGCTAAGAGGTCAAGAGGTTGAGAGGTAGAGAGGTCAAGAGGTCAAGAAGTTCAAGAGGTAGAGAGGTCAAGAGGCTAAGAGGCCTAGAGCTGAAGAGCTTAGGTCACAGCAGGGAGCAACCAAGGACGCGATCTTGGCCTTTTGGTTTACATGCGCTAAATCAGATTCCCAACATCCAAGTAGGAAGGTGTCAAAATATGGGTGTGGGTCAAAAATAGGTACACAAAATGGGTTGCCCTGGTAAATGGAAACTTGGACTACTGCAACCTGCGGTTTTTTGGTGGTTTACTTTTGACCCACACCCCTATGAGCAACTCCTTCTGGCAAGTCCAAGAGAAGAACAGCCCCGAGTGAGAAAGAAAAAACAAAAAAGCCGAGGCTGCGTGAAGGCGGCCACCGTTTTCTTTATCCCCCAAGTTATGGCCTCAATTTTCCCCGGCCGGCCGAGAGTCCTGTTCAGCACTCATGAGCAACCACATTTCGCATGCCGAGTCTGCGGGCGACATCGGCATAGGGCACCCGGAAGGGGATAAGCCACCAAAGCGATCAAACACCGCTGCACTCTAAGGATCCGGATCCAACGGATCGATCCTACGCGGGAGCCTCACCACAGGCCTGTGGGTCCTCACTACACCCCATGTGGGGCTTGAATCCATGGGATCCCGCGAAACCTGTCCCAACATCCCCAGCCTCTGACTTCTTCAACCGTTCGGATCCTGCCAAATCGCCTCGGACGCGGAAATCGCAGGAGCCAAGTACGAGTCTCACAAGCCTTCCAGGCGGCGAAGGAAGTTACTTAAAATTTGTCCGAGGTGTATAGTGTGTACCTGTGCCAAAAAGCAATCATGGGATCTCCTAGCCGTTCCTTTGGGAGACTCTCACAGGAATCCCTCCAAAATACCTGGTGTCCCTTTGGTTTGCCTTTAACCCAAGCGCTAAAAGGGGTACCCTCAAACAAGAACAAACACACAGATATCCAAGTTTGGAGAAGAAGAAGAAGAAAAAACACATGCGAGGTCCTGGGCCGGTTCTTCTGAGGCGGATGGGTCCACATCACTGCGAGAGCTTGCGTGGGTCACCACGGGATCTGTTTGCAAGCCTTCGTACATCGTCACCAGACCACCCTTCAAACTCTGACTTCAGCCACTCAAAACAGGCAAAACACACCTCTAGAAATCCACACGCAAAACCCTACCCCGGGTACCTCCTCATAGAGGTTCCGATGTTTTGTTCATCTCAGATGAGATTCGACGGCTTGCACATTGCCTTGAGGCCCTGGGATGAAGGATCCTCAAATTGCGCTCCTCTAAAGACAAATCCAAGAGTGGTGGCCGATCAAGCGAGCATTCAGTCGCAGCTTCACGTATCAACACACCGACCTTTATCTTCCCAGGTGACTGCCACTCCCCCGTTGAACAATTTCGGCCAGGCCACACATCAGCATCTTGCCCTTCAAGACCTCTTTGGTCTCCCTGGCAAGATGCGGATGCAGCCCACTCACTGAAAAAGGATGTCCCCGCGTCAGCAAAGGACTTGAGTTCCTGCACTCTGCAATCCGCAATGTTGAGGCCGCGTGAAATACCAGGGTGAATACTGTAGCAGTGTAAAAAAAAAAAAATGAATCCTGTGACTGTTTCCAGGGTAGCTTCAATAACATGTGTTTTGTCGGAGGACAAAAAGAGCAATAAAAGGCTTCAGTGTCCACTTCTTGTTTTTGCTTGTGTGTTTGTTGTTATGTTCAGTCTATTTTTACGCATTGTTTATTTTGTTTTGTGCTTTTATCGTTATTTTATTATTTTATTGTTATTTTTCTTTGGGGAAGGGGGAGGGGGGCTGCAGTTAGCCTTTTACTTCTGAAGGGTGGCTCATCCCAAGCTCTGCCCAAAGGTCAAAGCCTCAGCGAGACGATTTTTGTTTGGTAGTAGAATGTGCAGTACGCAGGTGACCATGGGTCAAAAGCCAAATCGTAGGTGAATTCACCTACCCCAAAATGGTACCGTTGGTTTTGACCCACAGCCAGGTAAGTGCTGGCCCACGAATTAGGAAACCCCCTCTGACTGGTGGCACTGTTCAACGGGGGGACTAAGCAGCCCCAACCTTAAACATACCAGCCGACAACATTCTTGTCGACCTCGAAAAAAGGCAGCGCGGCTGCGACGGCCCTGACGGCCTCCAGAAACCGGCGGATCCGGAAAAGAAAGAAGGAGAAGAAAAAAAAATGGAGGAAAAAAAACCGAGAATCCATCGGCGGATCCGGCAGAAAAAAAGAATCGGCGGGGGCCGCTTGTTGACGCTGATGATCTTGATGATCAGGACCAAATGGCTTCTGGAGCTCTCAGAGTTCATGGCCTGCAGAAACAGAAGCAAAAGCTCAGGGCCGGGCCTCGTCAACCCTCGCTTGAATTCCTATGGTTGTCAAGGGCCCCCCAATAGGGGCCGATTCCCCAATCCCTTCAAGTGCCAGGGTTGCTTTTGTTTCGGGGGCCCCTGACAACCATGGGATTCATGGTGGCTTGAATCCCAGGGAAGTACCGGACACACAGAAGCGCGAGGAACTGAGCGAAACTCCAACACACCGCTCAGCAAGCGAATGGTACAAAACAAAGCAAACATATGAAAGCCTCGCACCCATCCTGCAACGCAGCTAGTCCATTGCCCCTCTGATTCTATGGAAGCCAACACCTGAAAATCCGCTTTCACCTTGCTTGGCGTTTGTCATCAATCCATGGATCAGCCTGCCAAAAAGACCGGGGGCGGGGGGCAAACCGGACAACTCGCCGAATCAAAAAGAAGAAGAAGACAACAACGAAAAACCCGAAGAAAGAACCAGGGACAAGACCAACGCCTGGCAAAAAAAAAAAAGCACTGCAGACCTGAGCCGTGTACCCGAGAGACCTGGTGTGTTTCCCTTGGGACCCTGCAGTGGCCGCCACGGTGCGCTGGTCATTGCCACCTGCCACGCGCGAAGGCTGAAGCCGCAGAGCCGACTCGAAGTTTTCGGTTGCCGATGGGCTCTTAGGAGCGGTCCCATCCAAAAAACAAACCATGAGACAGAAATGGGAGGGCTGGGCTGGGCAGCTTTTCCGCGGACTTGGTCGAGAAAAAAGGCTTGGGAGGGTTCCGCAAAAGTGATCTTCGAAGGGTTCCTCGAGGCGGTGGCGCAAACTCAGCAAGTACCAAAACGGCTCCGCAGAACCGTCAGTCGAAGTTCCGAATCAGTTCCTGACATGCAGTTTTTGCCTAACTTCCAAAAAACTTGGTCGAAGTTCCGCGGTGCCGGAATCCACGCGCCCCTTGCCGAAACCTTCTGAAACAAGGGAATGACCGAGCCCGGGTTTTGGGAATGAACCGGTTTGGGGATTCCGACTTAAAGGAAACCATAGGGGATGGTTTTTCTAGGGGTCATTCCCTCAGTCCCTGCTGAGAAGCAGCAAGAAGAACAGCTTTTGTGTGAACCAAAAGGTGAAACGGAAGCCAGAAAACCACTCCGGGCTTGGGACAAAACGCCAAGGGGTCGGAGATGCAGTAAGAACGGGTCGGCGCAACGGCACAAAGAGCCCGAAATTGAGCCAAACAGGGCAAAAGGAAAATACCTTGGTGCTGTGCCAGCAAGGACCATCTCTTCATGATGGGTGTCTCATGGTCCGCCGGTGTCCGGCCAGTGGAAAGCTGTGGGAAACTGGCACAAAAACTCGACCTTCGGCCGCAAAGAGCTATTGTTGGTGCGTAGCTCCACATTGCGGCTTCAATTGTCTTGTGCAAGTAAATGATGATCCCAAGGCCCCTACGCCCATCGGGCAAACGCAAATCCTCCCAGTTGAAAGCTCCAGCAAGAGAAGAGTGGGAGTCAGTATGCAGGTTTTGACCCCCTCGCAGTGGTTGGTTTCTATCTACCATGTCCTTACCATAGGCGTCCTTTTAGGGGAAATAGATGGCCCTGGTAGATGATGAAACCACCAGGTAAACCAGGGCCGTCTATTTTTCTACCAAAGCAACCAAAAAGGGCACCTATGGTCCTTACAGAACTCCTGGTATCTCCTTGCACACCCCCAGCCAAACACTCCCTTCCAGCCAGGCTTTGATCGAGTCGGCGAGTTCAACATGGCCGAAGCGGCGCTCCATCAACGCGGACAGCTCCGCCGCAGTGTTGCCTCGAGGCGCTTCGCTTCCCGCTTTGCTTCCCGCTTCGTCAGGGGCCCAGGAATTGATTTCCTGAAGGATACCTCTTGAAGATCCCCTGTCAGGTGTCCCTGATGTCATTGGGAGTAACAAGAGGGCAATTTGACCAGCCCCGTCCCGCCAACAGCGGGTGAAGCCCAGGAGCCGCCCAATTGTTGAAGGTAAGGCCAAGAGACATAGAGGCCCTCATAGGCGCGGGCGTGTGTGGGTGCGTTTGTGTGTGTGTGTGTGTTAAAATAGGGGAACCCCCCAAACAAAACCTATATATTTATATATGGTATGTTCTTTGGTTCCCACAAAAAAAAACACGAAAAAACCACAGCGCGCACCATCCGAATGTGTGAGATCCACTGGCCCAAACTGAAACATTGGAAGCCCGTCTGACAACGGCCTAAGGGAATCCGGCAACCCTTGCACGTTCTTCAGACTATGGACCCTTTTTTGACTGCCCGCCAGTGTACATGAGATAGAGATGAAATGAGAGATTTGTGGAAGGGATTATGAATGGAGGGAAGGAAGCCTCCACCTTTCGTTCGCTCCCCTACCTAGATCATATGTCTTTACTTTCCTTCTCCTGTCTTTCCCCGTCCTCACCATCCCTCACCTGAGGCCGGAGTTCAACAAAGGGGCCCTTCCGACCAGTCTGAGATCGCCACACTGCTCTTCCGTCAATCCCTCCACGACCATCTCAGCACGGATCGGCATCGGAAAAAACACACAAATCACACGAGGCATCAGCCTGATGCAAAAGCTGCGTCATAGGAAGGGACAGGAGGTCTTTTAAGATGACACGTGCCTTCCCAACATCCTCCTGCGTGTTGGAGGGAAGGCACAACAATGGTGGCGACCAGCTGCACTGCACGGAACTGGACGGTGGCACCCAAATACACGAGAAGATGGAGTCCAGATTCAACATCAAGGTGGGATCATCCCAGTTATTCATGAAGCATGGCAGAAAAGCATCCGGGGGACCCCTGATGAACGGGGGACATTGACCAAGCCAAATGTCTTCGGGATGCATCTCAGCAATGCTCTCCCAGCCGAGACTGCTGCATTTCCGTTCTTCTCTTGGCGGATATTCAGCTTGGCTTTGGCGCCACCTCACATCGCAACATGCACATCACCTCATCCCCCTGGCCCAACAAAAAACACCTGGAACAACACATGACGCGTCTGACACGATGCTTGCGTCAAACGACCCCTTTTCACCAAAATCCAAAATCTAAGAATGGAGAAAGCCAATGTGCCTCCCAGTTTGCCCCTGACAGGAAAAGCAACGGGACGTAAACAGGCCCTTTTACTTACAGGCCTGCTTTGACAGACTGACTGGGCGACAAGAGAATGCGGTTTGAACGTGCCGAAGTAAGCACTTCCAAATGGCTTACTAGTTTCAGTATCGTTGGCCTCTTGGTTCCTTGGCCTTCTTGCCGCACTTCCATGTTCGTTTCGGGGGCTAGTTCCCCTTCCTTGATCCAATGTCCTCCAAGTGGAGCACCCCCCGACCCGGAAAAAACCGCTTTGGGCTCGGTTTCGGGCTGTCGGGCCTTGGGCTTTCCGGGGTTCCGGCTGCTGCCCTTGGCCAAAAGGTCCACCACCGCGTTGCAGTAGAGCTCCAGCATGGAGCCCATCACCGTGTAGCTAAAGCGGTCCGAGCCCTGGGCGTCAGATGGTCTGAAGTTTTGATGCTCGGATCTGAAGTTCTTGGCACGAAATCCAGCGATGGAACGTGGAACCCTGAAGGAGGGCCCAACACATTCTGGGAAATGCAGGGGGGGGGGGGAAAAACATTCAGCTGTTAGGTCAAGTGTGCGACCCCTTTCAGCCAAAAAGTCAAAGGTTCTGGTACTGCCCGAATGGGGTTCCTCTAATTTCAACCACTCGACTTGGCGCTTTTTGGCGCCTTCGAATTGGTGCCTTCAATGAAACGCCCCTTCCCATTCAAAAAACAACTCCCGCCGCCTCCCGCGGGTCATTTTTTTCCTCTGCCGAAGGCATTCCGTTCCGAAGCGCTCGGGATGCCGCAAGCCCCGCTTGAGCTGCGGTTGATCAATTCCTCCGGCCCCCGAAATGAGCCTGGGGAGCTGTTCCCATGGCGAAAGTCATCTTGTTGGTTGCATGTTTGCCGGACCTTTTCATCAAACTGGTCAGCCACCCGAACCCCCGAACCCGAACCCCCCCACGGAACCCGGCCCCCACCCCAGCCATTGCCTGCTCCGTCACCTTATAGATCTCCTCGCGCGGGTCGCTTTCCAAGCGGCAAACCATGTCTCCGGGTCGCAGGGCTGATTCACCCCACTGCCTTCTTTGCAGGTGAGACCAAATTTGCCACCTGTCGCCACACCAAAGGACAAAGTTGGAGCCGTTGAAAAGAACGCCATGGATCGCGCTTGCACGGGTGGCCCTTCACGAAAATGTGGCTCTTCTTGTGGTCCCACGTTTCCGAAAACCGAAGATGTCACGTGCCGATGAGTTTCCACGTGACATGGGTTTTGGAAACCACAACAACACCGACTATTTGGGTGTGCCTTTTGCAAGAAGGAAACCCCCTGTTGGTTGGTTTTGGGGTCGAAACCAAAAGGAAAACCATCTTGTTTTTTAGGGAGGCCCCCTAAAAACACACACACCTCCCTAAAAAACACACACACACACACACACACACACACACACACACACACACACACACACACACATTCACACATTCACACATTCACACATTCACACATTCACACATTCACACATTCACACATTCACACATTCACACATTCACACATTCACACATTCACACATTCACACATTCACACATTCACACATTCACACATTCACACATTCACACATTCACACATTCACACATTCACACATTCACACATTCACACATTCACACATTCACACATTCACACATTCACACATTCACACATTCACACATTCACACATTCACACATTCACACATTCACACATTCACACATTCACACATTCACACATTCACACATTCACACATTCACACACATTCACACATTCACACATTCACACATTGACACACACACACACACGCACGCACGCACGCACGCACGCACGCACGCACGCACGCACGCACGCACGCACGCACGCACGCGCACGCACACGCACACACACACACACACACACCCATTTTGGGGGGACTTTTGCAGAAATCAGATACACTCTTTCCTGTCTGCGCACCCGTGACGCCCCCCGCCCCCGAGGGCCCATCTCCTGAATGGTCCGCGGCGCAGTCCCCTCCATGCCTGCGACATGTACTGGAAGGGACACCCTGTCCGCCATAGGTGGCCTTTTGAAAAAATCGATGGCCCTGGTAAATGGAAGAACCCCCACCTAAACCAGTGCCATCTATTTTTCATAAAACTAACCTAAAACGGAAACCTATGCTGTCCGCCGTTTCCGAATACTGGGCAGGGAACCAGGTTTAAACCCTTGGCACGCTGTGAGCCAATCAATCCTTGAAGGCTGGTCTGATGCACTGCGCGCTTGCCTTTCCTCCTTTTCCCCGACTTCCGCTTGCGGAGGTGCATGCGTTGAGCATCCAAAACCCACCTGCTTGGCTTGATGTTGGTTACAAAGTTGAATACGTAGCCCTTACCATGACCTTCCGTGCAACCTGGGTTTTGGCACTTGACTCTGGGGCCTATGCCACGAATCGCTTCAGCAAATGCGAACCGATCCGTTCCTCGGCGCGTGGGTTCAAGCAACCCATGACATACCGACCGTCAGACCCTCAGACCCTCAGACTATCAGATGCTCTGGCGGAGCTGTCCAAACCATCGTCTTCATCCGCCCAGTGCGCGGGCACATAACGGAGGTGATGTCTGTGTGATGATTCTTCGTCGGCCACGTTGTCATGACGCTCCAAACCTCAGCTTTCGTCACGATTCACATGCCGGCATGTTTGTCTTAAGCAGCCTCGAAACAATAGCTTCCTGCGTACCAGGCTTACCTCACTTGCCTCATGATGCATTGCCAAGACAATCTCGCTTGCTTCCTGCTCCCCTGCTAAAAGTTCAACTTTCAGTGGTTTAAGGGAAAACCCATTAGTTGGCAAAAAGTTAAAGTCCTAACATCAAAGCAAAATGCCCCAAAGACAAGTCTCGAGGGGGCAATCAATCTATACATCGAAGGCGCTGTGTCCTCGCTCACTTCATCCTTGCAGAACTTCTCTGTGTTATTCACGCCCGGCGCTCGGCGGTTGTCGTAGTCGGGGACCGCCGTCCAAGAGTCGTAGTTCGTTTGTAAACGCAACCAATCCGGCTGCCTCGGTCTGGCTTTGAATGGCTTCCATCCTCCGGGGTCTTCAAGCCTTGATAAATAAAATGCTACATAGTTCATGAATATGATTGGCAGCAGGATTGGTGAGAAGGTGAAAGAGATGAATTCTCGTTCCTTCCCTCCTTCCCACTCTCTTACCCATCTCACCCGATTTTCACCGTATAACGGTTGGGTGAGTGGGAAGAGAGCCAATGGTCAGTCTCACCTAGAACCAGTTAATTCTTACCTATCTTGTATGTTATTGAAGATTTAGAGCAATGTAGAACTAGAGGATAAAAGGTAAGATATCGGATCGAGGGAGAGAGAAAGAAGGAAAAAAGATATCCCTTCATCATGGAATGGCCCTCATTTTCATTGTATTCCTGCTGTCAATCTGCCCATGTCAAAAGGCCTCTTTATGAGGGAAGCATGGCAACAGGAGGCTGATACCAAATCCGCTCGAACCTGCCAAGCAATGCATCCGAAGAGGCTGATTGATTTGATGGACGTCCTTGGCGTTCTTCTCATGAAGACGCCAGGAATTCCCGAAGGTGCGGCCCCGCGTCAGGATCGCTCCCTGTCAAAAGGATCTGTTTGTGTGTGTATGTGTGTGCGCACAAATAAACATTCAGTTGAGACACAATCAAAACCAAGTATCAAACTGGTCTATCCAGAACCATGTAGAGAATCGAGAAGGCAGCCGCAACTATTTCTGGCTGGGACTGCCCCTTACTAACCTTCATCTACCCGGGTTTTGATTGTGGCTCAGTTCCGGAGATTCCCCTAGCCTCATCTCCGTCCTTGCTCACGCTCGCAAACCGAACGAACAATTTGGCACAAACGCATCGAACCTGAGGAACCTCGGAAGGGCAAAACTCACTTCCTGAGTGGACTGACCAAAAAAAGTCTGCACTTTTCATATATATATATATACCACCAACATAGTCTTTCCAACAAGCTTAAAGCCCTCTACTCGAACCCTGGCCCGTGGTTCCGTGGCCTCGCCGTCGCCCGCGCCAGCCAGAATAAAGTAGGCAGGGTTCGCCAGGCGCTCCGACAACAGAAATTGCCTCAATGCAATCGAAAACGAGGACTCCCGTTTGTATGGGTGCGTGTGTGGTTGTTGAGACCCTTTTTCACCTTGGTTTGAAAGGAAAGCAAGCGGAAACCGTCATGTTTTTGCGGGGGTTTCCCGTGTTGTCAGACATGCCCAAAAGAAGTGAGAGCGTTGTCTGAGGTGGGCGTTCCACACTTCATTGTCAATAGAATCGCACGGGCGAAACAGGGGAGTGTCCCAACATAGTTTTCTGCCCAGAAAAACCTGGAAAATGCTGCTTGAGCATTGGGTCAAATCTGTTGCGAAATCCGTGAATCCTCTTGGTCCACCTTGGCCATCTTACAGCACCCCCCACACTCAAAGGTTGAATGTATGCGTTAAGAACCCCTAGAATGGACCCCTAGTTTATGGGTTATTCAACCGTCAGTTGTGGCTTAATTATGGAAAGATCAGCCCGCAAAAGGTCCAAAATGGCCATGGGTTCATGTATGGACCTATACAGTCAGCCTTTGAACGCTGCGCCTTTGAAACACAGCGCCAGTGCCTGGCCATGCATGTCCAACATGACTCCAAGCGGAAATGGGATGTATGGAGGGGATGCTTCCTATTTCATTCACATCAGTGAGAAGATCCTCCATTGACTTGCGGTGTCACTAAAAACAGACATATTCACGTGGGCAGGTCCCAGTAAAGCCCACTGGAGAGAAGCAGAATATCGGAGTTGTCCAGCTTCCAGCAGATTTCTCCCAGTAAGGGCGTCGGTTCAATCAACTAGTTCAAGAGCAAAGCACCTGTTAAACCAACACATGCCTCTTTGTTGGGAATCCCCCTAGACCACTGACATGGATTTTGCAACAAGGAGGACTCTTAGTCGAGGGTTCCTCGTTTGGGGGGGTTTAAATATGAAGCTCAATGGTCCGCTACTGTTTTTTCCCAGTATCCACAGGGTCCCAACCATCAAGAACTGCAGCATTTTGTCCATCCCAATCCACGCACAAGCTCATCATGTTTAGAAAGATCCTTTTGTTGTTAGCGTTCTTTGTGGCATCAAATGGTTTGCTCCATAAGGATTGTTGTCAAATATAGTGTTCATAAAGTTACTAAACGATCCACACCCCGTTAAGGGGTGGGGGACGTCTGGACATGTAATTTGCACTTTCTGGGGTTTGCCGCCTAAAAAATTAAGATTACATTTTCTTCTAGAGACGTGCCAAATGTAAGATTACATTTTGGACGCTGGCGGCCCCATCATTAAGGTACCTCACACATGGCCAAGTTCCCTTCAAAAGCCTCTGTGCATGCGCCACATCTGCCCCTGCAGCATCATCAGCGTACATTTTGCGACTTCCCCCCTCTTTTGAAAAAAATGCCTGAACATGTCACTCACTTTTTTGTGCGGGGGGGGGGAAGTAACTTTCTACATGCCCAGGTTTCAAGCTACATTTTAAGCCCAACCCAAAAAACAAAAACTGGAAGTACACACTGGGGGGAGGAGCGTCCCCACGTCTCCCCCCCCCCCCATTTTTGGACCCTAAGGGGGTGTGGACCCCAAAAGGGTGGGTTCCCTTAAACCAACCCCCCAAAGGTGGGTACCAACTCAAAACAAGTGGAGCCGCCTCACTTTGGGCCCGCTTAGCTTTCTGTTTCCCATGGAACCCATCCCGAAGAAGTGGGCGCCGCCGGATTTCACCTTCCCAAACCAACCCACCCCCAAAAAGTTGGGCCACATCTGCTTGCTAAAACACAAACACATATTAAAAAACTATAGCTTCACCCAATAAAATAAAAACTAGAAGAACTTGACTTAAGTTCAACCAGCCCCTCCGCCGCGAGGCTCCGCGGCCGTGAAGCCTCGGCTCTGCTCTAGCGCCCGGCGCAGCACGTGGGTGGGGCTCTTCCCGCCCAGCAGCAGCTCCTCGAAAAGAGACTCTCCGTGGAGCTCATGAGAAGCGCATGCGTATATGCATATAATATATATATATATATACATATATATATATACATGGTACCCCCCCTCCCCCCAAATGAACCCTGGTTTGGTGCGTTTGACCTGTATTTTCCCCATGTGCATATATATATATATATATGCAATATATATATATATATATATATATATATATGTGTGCGCGAGTGTTTATTATGTGTTAGCAAATACGTATGTATACCATGTATATATATACACATATTATGCGTATAGATGGTGAATTGGTTTGTGTGTCAGATTGCCACACGAAGCGCCGATTTTGTGGCCCAAGGAATGCTCAACGCAAAGCTGTGTATCAGCCGGCCGGTCGATGTGTCAACGATTCGCAGAGCATACCATATACCAACCTTGGTTGCTGTTGACCCCTGGGCAAAAAGCTTAACTTTTTGTGGGTTTAGTGGCAAACCCCTTTGATTTCCCCCCCCCCCCCCAAAAAAGTCTCTCCATCCAACCGAATCCGCCGACCCCTTCTCCTCAAAGGGGGAGGCGCACGGGAAGGGTGGCTACAGCACAAGTCCAAGGTTGGTTGGTAAATGAGCATAGCCGAAGATTCAACATTATCAGCGTAAGCAACACCGTCATCGTAGCAGAGGGTGCGTAGTCATGATTATCATCATGACTGTTGGTGATGCAGAAGATGCACGATGATGGTTATCGTCCATGATGACGATGACGATGATGATGATGATGATGATGCTGATGATGATGACGATGGTGATGATGACGATAAAGACCACAATCATGGTGATGATGACATGCTCATCGTCATCACATCATCATCGGTGTGACCTGATTGATGCAGAGGATGCACGATGATGGTTATCATCCAAGATGATGACGATGATGATGACGATGATGACGACGATGATGACGATGATGATGATGACGATGATGCTGATGATGACGATAATGACCACCATCATGGTGATGATGACATGCTCATCATCATCACATCATCATCTTTGTGACCTGATTGGAGATGCAGAGGATGCGTAGACATGATTATCATCATGACTGTTGGTGATGCAGAGGATGCACGATGATGGTTATCATCGATGATGATAACGGTGATGATGACGATGACGATGACGAGGATGATGCTGATGATGGTGATGATGACATGCTCATCGTCATCACATCATTGACTGCTGGCGATGCAGAGGATGCACGATGATGGTTATCATCCATGATGATGACGATGATGATGACGATGATGATGACGATGATGACGATGATGGTGATGACAATGATTGATGACGATAATGACCGTGACCTGATTGGAGATGCAGAGGATGCGTAGACATGATTATCATCATGACTGCTGGTGATGCAGAGGATGCACGATGATGGTTATCATCCATCATGATTCTTGACGATGATGATGATGATGACAATGATGATGATGATGATGAGGATAATGACCACCATCTCAGTTCATCATCATCATCATCATCACGGTGCTCATCATGATCATCATCATCAGTCCCGCCAGAGCCGATTTGAGATGCAGAAGATGCGTGGACATGATTATCATGCCTGCTGGTGATGCTGAGGATGCGTCATGATGATTATCATGTCAGTTCATCATCATCATCATGATCATCATCAAGTCCCGTTAGAGCCGATTTGAGATGCAGAAGATGCGTGGACATGATTATCATGATGCCTGCTGGTGATGCTGAGGATGCGTCATGATGATTATCATGTCAGTTCAGCATCATCATCATCATCATCATCAAAGCGGTGCATTTTCCCGCGACAGCAAAGCAAAAATGCACCGCACCCTGGCTACAACAGGGGACCCATCGCGGCCCCGACTTGCGGCGAGAAAACCTTGCGGGGTGACCGGCGATGAGCCTCTACTGCAAACGCAACGTCACGGCACATGCTCCCAGCAGCAGCAGAATTGTAGGCACTTACAGCGGTGCATTTTCTTACCAGATTATTACAAAAATGCACCAAGCCAAGGAAAGAAAACGATCGCTCCAGAATGCATAATCATCATCATCATCATCATCATCATCATCATCATCATCATCATCATCATCATCATCATCATCATCATCATCATCATCATCATCATCATCATCATAAAAGCGGTGCATTTTCACGCGAAAGCAAAGCAAAAATGCACCGCACCCTGGCTACAAGAGGGGACCCATCGCGGCCCCATTTTGAAGCGGCTGGTCTTTATAATTCTCAAAGGTTACAAAAAGTGTTGGGGTTCTTAAAGAGCCCCAGTCCTCATTGTACACTGCAATGGTTTCATAGCTGGCAGATGGCGAAATGTTTGGCAACAATTGCCCACGCTTGCCACATAGCTTTGTCTTTCTGCTAGACCCCCCTGATATACATACACATATAAATATGTACATATATATATAGACAATACGTATAGTTATATATATATATATATATATATGTATATATATATATATGTATATATATATATACATACATACAAATGTATATCTATATACATATCTGCCCCGGACTCACTCACCCCGGAGCCGCCGATCCCTCCCCAGCCTCCAGCAGATTCAGCAGGGCGCTGCCGCCCCGGTCCCGCGCATTGAGCTGCACCGAGAAGTTCCCCAAGCTCACCCCGTGCAGCACCCCGATCATGCCCACCACCTGCGCAATTTCTTTTTGGAACGGGTTTTATAAACCTCCTTTTGAACGCACATTTGCCGGGGGGTGTGCGGGGTTTTGCGGGTTTCTTTTGGGACCCCAAAAGAACCTTTGGAACGCAAATTTGCGGGTCTTGCGGAAAAGAATGGCCCGAGCTTTGGCCGGAATCGCTCAACCTCGGTTTCTTTTAGAGACCCTGAACCTCCTTGTGAAC
The DNA here is from genome assembly GCA_963377175.1 of Effrenium voratum. NCBI lineage: Eukaryota > Dinophyceae > Suessiales > Symbiodiniaceae > Effrenium > Effrenium voratum. The sequence goes on along the minus strand of CAUJNA010000709.1, from coordinate 67,486 downwards.
ACGAAGTTGCGGGTTTTTGCGGGAAAAACTGACCCGAGCTTTGGCCGGAATGGCACTCAACCTCCATGCAGTCAAGCTCTTGGAGTCCGGTCTGCCCCCGCCAAAACCACAAGCTCCAGCTCCAGCCACGAAAGGAAGGGCCTGGCCCTGATTTTGTGTCAGGGATTCGTGGTCGAGTACAGCCAAGGGGTTTATCCCCACTTCTGTGATACAAGGGAATTTCTCCCTTGATATGGGGGTTCGTCTTTGGGAAGCTCTTCTTGTTGTATCGCAGAAGTCGTCGTGTCCTACAGCCCTGAGTACGGCTGACCATCACGCCCGCAGAGGCGAAAGTAGCAACTTGACCACTCCGCAACAAGTTCAGCTGTGTCGGGAAACTGCGAATCCATCCGATTTTCCAAAGCCATCGAAAGTGTCAAACTTGGGGCCGAATCAAAACGAAACGCCAAGTTCTGTTGGCCGGCCTGGACCGCGCTGAAGACGGTGAGGTTCCGGGACTTATAATCCACCTCCACCACATAGGGCAGCAGCCGTGCGTCCAGATTCCAGTCAAGGTTGCGGCCTGTGATCAATTTTCTGGGCAACCCTCTTTTGGTTGGTCTCAGTCAAACTTAAAGAGAAACTCCTTTATCTACTTATTATTTACATATATATATATATGTATATATGTTGTAGGGGGGGGTCTTAAAGACACACCTTTATTTGTGTTCATTTATATGTTTATTTTGGGGGGGTCCCTCTCAAATACCAGACACCCCCATACGGCTTGGTTCACAAAGGCCAAGGGGGGGGGGGGGGGGCCAACGGCCAAACCCAAGCCTTGCCACACGCCGCTGGAGCCATCCGCCACCAGGCCAGTGCAGAGGCCGGGCCCGCAGGGGCCTGTGGTGTTCCTCAAATGCCCAAGGAAGGCACCCAAAGACCTGGGGCTACACACGCTTTGTTGGTTTCCATTTACCTCATTCCCTGCAGGTCTTTGCGAACCAAATTTGGGGCGCTTTGCCTTGGAGCCTGCCAAATTGGGGCGGAATCGACACGGCGTTTGGAGCAAAACAACAAAAAGACCTCAGCCCTCAGCCACAGCCTCTGATTATGAGAAGGGGGGGCGAGTTGGGCGGTGCGGGGATTCATGGACTCAGCACTTCCAGGAGCTCTCCGAAGCTCTAACATAGAAATGGACTCCAAGTGCCTGCTATTGGCACCACAGGGAGCCCTCCTCCTCCGTACAACTTCGGAGCGGTGGTCTGCGATACTGCCGGCCCTGACGGAGGTTACGAATCGTGAGAGCACTCCCCTGAGACTTTCCATTCCAGGTTTCGGGCTAGAGCCTTTGGAACCCTTCCTCGCCTTTCGCCTCTGGAAAAACCAGGTTTAGCATCAGAAGATCAGTCCGAGAGTCACTTGGGAGCAAGATGTTCCCAAATCTTCGAGCTGGTAGATCAGGTTCACAAGCACCTGAGTCTGCAAAACCGATTGATTCCAACCGTTTGCAGGAAGGGCTCTCTGTGTGATTGGAGCACTTCAGTACAACAAATCGAAGCTCGGCTTGCAGTTATTCCTTGTTGCCAGCCAACCACCAGTTCCACATCTGACGGGCAGGCTCTCAAAAGGGTCCAATTTGACGGTCAGGATAGCAATCAATCTGCAGTTCATTCACTACTCTGATAGGTGACCAACAAAAAAAGTCAGTCAATACAAAAATGAGAAAAACCCTGAATGCCCGAAAATTGGCTGTGAACGTTAGTGTGGTAGGCATCCAAGTGGTCTCTGTTGTTTTGATGCCGAAAATGCGCTTTGGCAACACACACACACACATGCACGCAGAAAAAGAGAAAGAGAGAAAGACAAGGACAGAGACAGAGACAGACAGAGAGACAGAGAGACAGAGACAGAGACAGAGACAGAGACAGAGACAGAGACAGAGACAGAGACAGAGACGGAGACAGAGACAGAGACAGAGACAGAGACAGAGACAGGGAGGGAGGGAGGGAGGGAGAGAGAGAGAGAGAGAGGGAGAGAGAGAGAGGGAGAGAGAGAGAGACAGAGAGAAAGAGAGAGAGAGAGAGCGCGTCCCATTACTGCCCTTGCAGTGAAACAAATATCATGGAGCACTCAAAAAAGGCTCCCCCAATATGTTGATTGGGGCCCATCATCATGTACTCCCTGGAGAGTGCTCGATTCCTTTTGTGGGGAAGCAAGTCGGAAATTTCTGGTTGGGAATGCCCCTAGCTGGGGTCAAATGGTCAAATGGATCTTGGTCAACCGGGCTTTGGGGACACAACTGGTGTCGATATTCTCCCGCGTGTTGGTCCCGGAATTCTCTGCGCCCATCCTCCCTTGAAGGAATCAGCTATGTCCAATGGGTCCAGCTCCGAGAAGGATCTCGAATCGAAACCGAGGAACCCTTAGCGAACTGTTGCCCCGAAATTCGCGGAATGTGGGGTGTGGCTTATAAAACATCCCCAAAATGGTGGCGTCCCTTTGGCCTCCACTAGACTGAGCCCAAAACGGAGTGCAAAATCATGGGGTGTAGGAGGCTTTCCGTCAGGCTTGCCCCCTAGAGGGCTCAACCCATACTTGGCCACTTTGGCCTTATTTCCTAGGAAAACCCCCTCCAGAAGGGGGCTCTTCGAGAAAAAAAAGGAAAGAAAAAAAGGAAAACAGTTTCCTAAGAAGCCCCCCTCCCAGCCAGGGCGGCTCTCCAAGCCTTCTGAAACCGACGCTCCGAGCCACCCACCTGCCTCTCTCACTCCGAATCTCCGCCTCAACCCATACTTGGCCACTTTGGCCTAAGGGGGCTCTTCAAGCCCATGAAAAAAGGCGCACTCACGTGTCCTAGCAACACCTTCCGGTTCGTCCAAAGGCGCCACCTCCCCCAGGGACAGCTTCAGAGCCCCCGCGATGCTCCGCATCTCCGCGGCGTAGTCCGAGTAGAAGGCCCCGGTGAGCGACTGGAAGGAAGGCCCAGCCGCGAGAGCCCAAGCCCCGGTGGCTCCCGTGGCCCGGTTTGGGGGGAACCGGTGGGGGGCTCGTTGGGAGCCGGAGAAACCCAAGCAAAACAAAAAGAGGGAGGGGTGAATCCACAAGCTTCGCCAATGCAAGCCTGCAATGATTGATCAACCATAAGTTCCTGGCGTGGAGTTTGTCCAGTAGGTTCAAGGGAAACAACCAACCAGCGTTTGACGTTGAAAACAGAAACAACCAAAATCAGGACGTCGGGCCTTGGTTATGCTGTCCACCAACGGAAGCAGCGCGCTGGGGACGTATTTCCTGAGATCATCGTTTCCGGCAGCGATTGAAGCGGCTGTGCCAGGTGTTTTAAAAGAGACTCCGGCTGGAAGCTGGGGTTTTCGACATCCGGAAGATACACCAGGCGCAGGGACATCAAGTACCCACTTTAGAGCTAGTTGACTCGGCGAATCAGATTTCAGTCCAAGGCACTCCAAATAGGCGTTCACCTCTTCCTTGTAGTTCTGAAACGCAGGGTCGCTGGCCAGAAACGACCACCTGCAGTGGCTTCTGCCGCCGTTTTGGTGCTAGGCCTGCCCTGTTCAGGCAGGCAACCTTCAAGTGGAAGGATACTGCGCAGTGGCCTTCACGTGACAATGTGTAGGATCGCACCACGCCGAAGGTGATGAATTGTGATGGACAAAATCATAACATTCGTCTTCCCGTTGCTTCAGTCCCCTGGGAAAACAAGCATGTCCAGTAGTAGTAGATTCCCTTTAAAGCCAAGGGGGAAAAAATAGTCTTAAGCAAATGGAAGTAGCTGTCTCTCATTCCTCCCAATCTACTGCTTGGTCTGTTTGCTGTCCTGAGTGCACCTTCTGTCATTGTACGCCTTGTTTGCATGATTGAAGGGAGGAGTTAGCGCAGTCATTCCAGCAGCAGATATGCCACTGGCACAGGCTTCGGCTTGTGAATTTCTCACTTCCGGCCCTCAATGCGAAAGCTCATTATTGGGCTCTATGTCTATTTCCGTAGGCAAAACACTGCATGGAGTGCCTCACCTGGGGCCAATAGATCAACCAATGCGGCCGCTGGCATACTGCCGGAAGGCTGAAGACAGCTTGGGTGAAGGAGAGAGGATGGGTCAAAATTCTAAAATGGGTGGTGAATTCACCTACCCCAGAATGGGATACCATTGGTTTTGACCCACAGCCAAATCCTCAAAGAAGCTGTTGCAAGTAAGATTCTCTCGCAGCTTCATGCAAGTTAGTCCAGAAAATCTATCGGAAGAACCCCCCGCGATGGGCAAACACTGATAACTCACTGCAACCCAGAAACCAGCGGATTCCTCATCTACCCTCTACAAGAACCAGGGGTTCACATCCAAATCCAAACCAAACCAGCAAAGGGTAACATGATCCTCAATCTGGGGACAAGACTTGCTGGTGCTCAGCAGGGAATGAGAGATGGAACGACCCCCGAGATGAACCACCCTTGCTGGTGGCAAGTTGGAATCCCCCAAACCGGTTCATTCAGCCACATTCCCTGTGCGCACCTGCCAGTCGAAGCTTTCTGGAGGGTCCGACTTTGTCTCCCGATTCAAATCGCAACACTGCACAGCTCGCAGGATAAAGCACTTGGCCAGTGACCAGCCAAAAAAAAAGTGTACACTTTTTGGGTCACCACTCGTAAAAAGGGAGAGCCGCGAAGGAAAAATGTGGTGGAGTGTGTCCACTGGGTGAGAAAGAAAAAAAAGCGCCAGCAAGAAAACCGAAAAACCCGAAATCCTCCACCTCGCTGTGTCCGGTTCCCCCCGAAGGACGGCCTCTGCTGGGCCGGCAGATCCAGGTCCACCGTGAGGCGCCGGGGCGCCACGCCCACCCGCCGGCCCGTGCTCTGGCGCAAGGCCTGGCGCGTAAAATAGAAAAACAACTTGAATATGTGTGTTGTTATTATTATTATTGATATTGTTATTATTATTATTATTATTATTATTATTATTATTATTATTATTATTATTATTATTATTATTGTTTTATTATTATTATTATTATTATTATTATTATTATTATTATTATTATTATTATTATTATTATTATTATTATTATTATTTTTAATAATATTGTTATTATTATTATGATTGTTATTATTATTCTTATTATTATTATGATTGGTATTATTGGTATTATTATTATTACTATTATTATTATTACTATTATGTTATGTTTATTATTAGTATCATTATTATTATTATTGGTATTATTAGTATCATTAGTATTATTACTATTACTAATATTATTATTATTGATATTGTTATTACTTGTATTAGTATTATGATTGTTATTATTATTATTATTCTTATTATTATTATGAGTGGTATTATTGTTATTATTACTATTATTATTATGTTATTGTAATTATTATTAGTATTAATATTATTATTATTATTAGTATTATTATTATTATTATTATTATTATTATTATTATTATTATTATTATTATTATTATTATCCGTATTATTATTATTAGTATTATTATTACTAGTATTATTATTATTGTTATTATTATTATTATTGTTATCATTATTATTATTGTTATTATGATTATTATGACTATTACGTTGTTTGTTGTTAAAACAAAAACAAACAAACCTTCACAATAATAACCATAAGAAGAAGAAGAAGAAGAAAACGCGGCCAAGGGGCGCCCAAGCCAAAAGGCGTCCGGTTGGTGGGCAAAACACATGACAGCGGACCAAGATTCCGAAGCTTCGGCCAGTTTTGACTATACTGTTCCCGTTTGGCGAAAGGCATCTGTGGTGCCCCTCATCACACGTGAAGGGCCTTTCGATCAATCCCCACAGCCTCTCCAGAAAAAGTCCCTTTCGTCTTGTACCGGTTGGACAAGTTTGGGTTGACCCCGGTCGAAAAGGACTTTGGTTGGTTCAAGATGTGCTTCGGATCGCATCCTTTTGCAACGTGCAAAGGATCTGGATGCTGAAGTCTCTGGCTTGACAGAGGTCCAAGGAGAGAGAGAGAGAGGTGGAAGATGGCAAAACGCTCCGGGCAAGTTGAGGAAAGCTGACTGCGAATTCTCGAGCTCGAAGTCGAATTGGACCTTTGAAGCCAGGTCAACACTCTAGGCTTAGGCCAGCCTACCCCAAGTCCTTAGGCGCCCTCTGTCGGAGGGGTTTCAGAACAAGCTGAGGGAAAGACCGTCGCATTTCCGTAACAATGCTCATGCCCATGAAATGGGTGTTTGCTAAAGCTCCACACCACTGAAAAACAAACCCCAAACCAATGAAACACACCGCCCCCCTTTGTCACCCTGATCTGCTTTTACCCGCCTCATCATTCACCCAGCCGAGGGCTGCTGGCACCAGCGCCAACAGCAGCAGGAGACCCATGGCGCGCATCGTTTTAGCTGACCAACTTGTGTCGATGTTCGCAAAACCATGCCCAAGCTGGCCCAGCTTCGGCAGGGCAAATTCAGGTGCATCAAGCTGCCAGTTTGGATTGCCAGATTCCATGCACACAACTGCTAAGCTGAGCCAGTGGAAGTGCAGAAGAGTCCATGCGTTCTGTGGCACGAACAGCTTGTACTGATCTTTTGACATGATCGTCTCAGCACGGACAAATGACCAAGGAGGTGGATGTAGCGTACTCTTCGTGGCTTCTTTGTGCCGCACCATGTCGGGTGAAATTGACTCAGCCTGCCTGGCTTGCCTCGACTCGCCTTGCTTTGTTTGCAAACCCAGGCACACCTCATGCAGAATCGGAGCAGCCAAACCCAGCCTGGTGCCTTGTCGACCACGATCCAATGTGAACGGTGAAAAGACCTTTTTATGGGAATAGAGGCCCTTTTGCAGTTGTGCAAATCTGGGCGGCCATTGCAACGTGAGCTGGTTGCTGGGGGCAAAACATAGCGCCACAAAGTTAAATGCAAGGGTCCAAGCAAACTGGTCCCTACCTACCTGACCCTGTGAGCTCTGAGTTGCAAGGTCTTGTGCCCAAAAAGATCGTTGGCATCCCCAGGTTCCACAACGCCATGCGTTCCAGTACGTGGATTCAAGAGGAAACTGCCTGCCTGTGAAAGCGCTTTCACAGCTCCAAGAAGGCGAAAGAGAAACCGTGCTCGGGGCAGTCTGTTCAAACTAAGAAAAGTTCAGTTGGGTGGGGGGTGTTCAAACTCTTGGGAAGTCTTCTGGCCTCAGTATTTTACCGTGATCAAAGTCACCCCCTAAGTTGTGGGCTGAAGGGAAACGACCCCATATTCTGACTTTGATAAGCCCCAGAAACGCTCAAAATAATGATTCCGGGTCCTTCCTTCGCATTTTCCCTCGTCGTCCAAAAAACGTCCGTCTTTTTGCCGCCGCGCCTTTGACGCCGTACATGGTGAAGGTCTTGCCCGCGCCGGTCTGGCCGTACCTCCAAGCTGCCGGCAGACTGGGATCCTGGTGACCTGTGGCTATTAAATATGGAAACCTCCACCAAACCAGCTAAAAACCATCGAAAAAGCCAAGGAGCCAGATGGCTGGGAACCAAGAAGAAAGGCTGCAAGAACACGCACTGAAAAAAAATGGGCAGCGTGGCGAAAATTGACTGAACTCGACCACAAACGCGTTGATCAAGTCGAAAGGACTTCCCCAAGCATCCTCGATAAAGGATCAATGCCGAGCGGCGCAAACATGGTCACATTGTAGCCTCGGGCGCGGAAGGCCGACAGCCATTCGGTTCTTGCCCGCATGCGGAGATGTTCGGACTCGAAACCAAAGCTCCTACTATTTCCACTTACTCTAGTGGGCTGTTTTCAGATCCCCTGATCAGGCATCCCAGTCTCATTCCGCTTTTGATTTCCATCGCAAAAGTCGCATTCCAAGTGCAACCTCGGGGGGAAAACCAAAAAAAAACAATCCGTTCCAAAACACACAAAGCAATTTCAACGCCGTTCTCGTCGGGTAGGACGCCATGTCGCATGCGTCCACGTCTGCGATGGACAGTTTCCGTCCGACCGTCCGACGTCTGGGCGCGCCGGCCATCCGCGGCCGACTGCACTAAGTCCCGGCAGTCCTCAAAGACTTCCTCCTGGCAGGTGGACCGGTACCCAAAAACCCAAGCACTCAGCAGGTTCCGTAGAATAGAAAGAGGGGGGGGGTTTAGGAATCACCAGGCTCTCCAGAATAGAAAAGGGGGAGGTTTAGAAATCACCGGGTTCCTTAGCATAGAAAGAGGGGTTAAGGAATCACCAGGCTCCGTGGGAAGGAGGGGGTTTAGCTTGAAGGGAGATTTCAACACCGGCACGAGCAGGCACCAGGTGTTTGGGTTCAAGGAGCTGCTTGTACAAAATCAAAGCTGTCATAGACCTCCAGTGACCCAAGAACTGGAAGGGATCACGGCAATGCGTTTATTGCCTTCCCCACAGAGAAAGATGGAGCGGCCCTTTCCAAACGTACGGAAAGGAGGGGGCTCCTGCAAACCTTCGAGCCGGCAAGCCCAAGACTCTAAAAACAAAAAGCAAACCCAACGGGGCGAAACCGAGAAATGGAGCCCGAACATGACCCTCACTGAACAGTTGCGTGCGCCCCAGATCCAAGCCGGCAATCCAAGCAATCCAGAATTCGGGCCGAAAGTTGGCGGATGTGAACGTAGTATCGCGCGCCCAGCGCCAATCATAAATTACATAAGCCCAAAGCAGCAGTCAATGTTCAAGTGAGTCAAAAATCACGACCTGGTGCTAAAAGGATCTACCCAAACCAGTGTGGGGAATTCAAATGGCGGCCGATATTTATGATTGGGACGCTCCCCTACTATCCTTAGTCCACCCAGGTTTGATTGTAGCTCAAGGTGGGTATGTCTCAAAACAAGTGTTTCGAGGGTTTGGCCTGACAAGGCATCGGCTGGCGCCTGAGTGCCAGGTGTGAAGACTGCATCAAAGAGGAACTGCTCATCCTTCACCTGGCGACTTTCTTTTAAGCCCACAGAATGGGTGGGTTTCCTCTTGGCTTCCCTTTAAATCCACCAAACAAGGGGATCCCCTGACCAAAAAAGCCTCACCCATACTCCGGCTTGAATCTAAGACAACCAAAAGCGGAATACAAAAGCGGAGTGATGCACCAAATGCTGCCGGCATCGCTTCCTGAGGGCTGAGTATCCCAGGAAAGCAGGCGTGATATGCTGCACATGTCACGTCTCTCCAAAGGCGGCCTTGGGATCCAGGCGGCCTTATCCCGTGCTCAACCTCTTGAGCCTCCGCCTGTTTGTTTGGGTATGGGTCAAAGTCAAACCAGGGGACCGCAGGTTTTAGTCCTTGCTTCAATTCACCGGGGCTCCATTTTGGCTCGTATTTTTAACCCACAGCCATTTGACGCCTCACTGTTGCCTTTTTTTCTGACTTTGATAACCGATGTCATTTTCTGACTTTGATAACCCCCAGAAACCGTCAAAATGACCCCAGATGGGCCATGGCAATTCCACCGGTCGCCCGAAACTCTCCGCTCGCAGCTGCTCGCCTTCACCGTCATCTGGTCCACTGCCTGCCAAGCGCGGGCAAGGGATGCTTCTCACAAGAGGGACCCTCCCACCAAGTAACATGGGTTTGTGCACAAAGCCCAACTAACCAAGAGGAAAGCAGTCTTTCCACAAAAATCTGTGCACAAACCCATGTTAGTTGGGAAGGGAACCAAAAGAAAGAGAAGCAAAGCAAAAGGGGAAGGAAACATGCTGTCCAGAAACATGTTGCCCTGGTAAGTGGAAACATGGACCAAAACGTGCTGTCCATATCCTGGTGGCTTAATTTTGACCCATATGGCGGTTTGCTTCCATCGCCTCGCAGATGGACACGTCGCCTTGGCCAGTCTCCTGCGGAGCCATGGCCACAGGACAGTCCCCTGCCCATATCCCCTTCAGTCCACCTGCAGAAAGGCCAGGAAAAAGGAGTGAAAACAAAGGGGTTAAACACCTATGCTCAGATGTTGGTGCTCCATGGTTGCGATGTTCGTTCTTTTCAGGCGATGGCACGATGGCACGGAAGGGGTTCAGCTGTGCGCGAGCTGGTCATGTTGAGATCCTTTGGGGCCCAGCATGGCCCAAAAATGGAAGGTCAAGAGCTTCAGCCATAGGTAGCCTTTTGGAAAAATTAATGGCCCTGGTAAATGGAAGAAACCCCACCTAAACCAGTGCCATCTATTTTTTCATCAAACTAACCTAAAAGGAACACCTATGGCTCCAACAACTCCTTCTTCTCTTCACCAAAACTTGGATTCCAGTGCCTCCCCAGAATGCCCACTCACCGGCACCGAACCCCTCTGCCTCCCCCCCCCCCCATCCACCCCGCCTTTTTGCTCAGCGGCCGTACTCGGCAAAAGACGCGGATGGAGCCCTTGAGGTCCTGGCGAGTTCGTTCGCGCGATCGAATTTTGTTCCCGTCGGCGTGAAGAAAAATATCGCAGAAAAAGCACACGCCGCCCCTGCGGCATGTCCCTTTGCCGTTTTCTTACTCTCCCACCAGGGGGGTGAGGGATCAAAAACAACTTATTGGGCATCAAAAAAACTTATTTCTGAAGATCAAAAAATATTAGGCATCAAAAAAACTTACTCTTTTTGATTTACTATTAAACATGAAAAATCAGAGGATCAAAAAACATTTTTTTAGGGATCAAAAAACTTGTTCATTTCGTGGCAGGCGCAGCACTTTCGCAAGGTCAGGTACAGATTTCGTGGCAGTCGCAGAACTTGCGCAAAGTACGGCAGGCGCAGGACTTTTGCAAGGTCAGGTAGCAGGCGCAGCACTTTCGCAAGGTCAGGAACACATTTCGCGGCAGGCGCAGCACTTTCGTAAGGTACTGCACAGATTTCGCGGCAGGCACAGCACTTTCGCAAGGTCAGCCCGCGGCAGGCGCAGCACTTTCGCAAGGTACGGTACAGATTTCGCGGCAGCAGTTTCGCAAGGTCAGGTATAGATTTCGCGGCAGGCGCAGCACTTTCACAAGGTCAGATACAGATTTCGTGGCAGGCGCAGGATTTTTGCAATGTCAGGTACAGATTTCGCAGCAGGCGCAGCACTTTCGCAAGGTCTGCAGCACTTTCGCAAGGTACGGTACAGATTTTGCGTAGGCGCAGCACTTTCGCAAGGTCAGGCATAGATTCCGCGGCCAGCGCAGCATTTTCGCAAGGTACGGTGCAGAGTTTGATGCAGGCGCAGCACTTTTGCAAGCAGTGAAGAAAAAGATACAGAGATATAAACATGAAGAAAAAGGGAGAAAAAAGAGAGAGAGAGAGAGAGAGAGAGAGAGAGAGAGCGAGAAAGAAAGAAAGAAAGAAAGAGAGTGATGATCGAGGAAGTGATGATGCAGCAAAGGGCGCGCTAAGCTCTGTAAACATTCTGAAAATCAGCGGGGGGGTTGGGGGGGGGCGGCAGCCCCCCCCCAAATGTTCGAGGAAGTGATGATTCAACAAGGGGTGCGTTAAGCCCTGTAAGCATTCTACAAATCAGCAGGGGGGTTGGGGCGGCAGCCCCCCCATGATGTTCGAAGAAGTAACACTTCAACAAAGGGTGATGATGATCGAAGAAGTGATGATTCAGCAAAGGGTGCGTTAATCACTGTAAACCTTCTACAAATCAGCGGGGTGGTTGGGGGGGGGGGGCTTCCTTCCGTCCGTCCGTCCGTGGTTCCTTCCTTCCTTCCTTCCTTTCTTCCTTCCTTCCTTGTTTCCTTGTTTCCTTGTTTCCTTGTCCCCATAGGAATGAAAAGACGTTTTTTGTTGATCCCAAAAAAGTTGTTGTTTGATCCCTAATAAGTTTTTTTTGATCCCTAATAAGTTCTTTTTGATGCCTATCCCCCGTTTTACATCGAAGCTCACGTTCGGGACCCGGTTCCCTTAAAAGGAAAATGATCTTCCAGGAGGGTAGTGCAACAAGAGTTGGAGGGCTAGATTCTGACACCGGAGCCGCTTGAACCATGGAACACACTTTGCAATTTTGGCAGAGTTGTGGAATCTTCTGGTGATCACAGTCCTAGGAGTGTTGATCCGCAGGCGATTCACTAAAGAACTCAGCCTAGAGAGTTCTGCATGCGTCTGGCAGGAACCACCACCGCAGAGGAGAGATGGGAGATCGGAGCAGCCAACAAGCTGGGCCCCCTCACAGTGGTGGCAGTTTCAGGGGGGTCCCCAAATGACTGTTGGGGCCCGGTCTTGTTTCAAGGGACAAACAAACGAGGATGTCCCCTGGAGGTGTGTCAAAATGGTAGAACTAATTTGTACATAGTTTCACAGGGAAACCACAAGAAAGAACCCATCGGCGGCCCATCTTGAACAAACTAGGGGGACCCTAACGATGGCTTCTCCTTTTGGGGAAAAATGAACCTCCCGTATTCAAGTCCCATCTCAAACCCGGTTCTCCTTTTGGGGAAATGACCCGCTGGGTTTAAGTCTACCTTGGGGCAATCAAAAGCCCAGACCACAGACTTTCCGTCTCACTCTCACGCCTCCACCGCATTGTGGAGCTTCTTTCGTCGCTGGTCCAAGGGCACCAAATCCTCGGAGGTGTTTTGCTTTTTCCCCCGCGGATCCAAAACCTGTGCCTTAGGAAGAGAAGAACAGAGAGAAGGTCTTCCGACTTCTTGTGGGAGTTGTGTGTAGGAAGCAAAGAACAGAGAGAAGGTCTTCTGTTTTTTTTTTGGTGCTTGGGAGTTTTGTGAGTCCTCCAGTCTTTTACACAACTGCCTGACCACAAAGGAATCAAGATAGGTTGACCGAACCCCCAAATGCATGTGGCTCAGTGGCCAAACAAATGGCCAGAGCCTTCGCACAGATTCTACCACGTATTCCAAAGCCAGCGCTTATATCCACACACATCAAACAAAAGCGTGAGGGGTCAATAAGCCTGAAGGCAGCTCAAACGGTCAAATAAGACCAAGGGCCCATCGGTGGGGTCTTTTAGCGAAGGAAGCCAAAAGCTCCCGATAACGACTGGCAAAAATCCGCATGAATGGTGATATCTCCACAACCTTATATGATTCACACCCAGCAAAGATCCATGAGGATGGAATTTGTTCTTCCGCTTTCTCCGAAGAGAGAAGCAATGCCTTTTGCGTGACTGACAAACGCTTGTTGAACCTCATGTCGCAGGCACTGGCTTTGGCGATTGCCAGTAGCGCGCAGAAACAAGAGCCAGGCGAGCAGCCAGGCAAAAAAAAAAAATCCTCCCGGCTCTACCAAGCAGTGGCCTATGTTGGCAACCAAGGAAAACAAATCGCGCTAGGCGCAGAGACTGAAGGAGCGGCCAGGAACTCTATTGTGCAATACTGGGATAGGTAGGTGCAACCAGGGCTCCACTTTTTGATTCCCACAATGACTTAAACCCAGGGCTGGGTCATGTACCCCAAAAGAAACACACCGCTGAATTTAAGAGTCTATTTACAGGTTGCAAAAACAAAAAAAACTGAGCAACCGTCTCTAAACATCATGTGTTTGCTTTCATGCAAGACCTGTAGGAGTGTGTGCCAGAGCCCAAGTAAAATCACCCAAACGGGAGTTTCTGAAAGGTTAGGTACCTCTCATAGGTTTGTTTTGCCGGTACTCAGCAAGACAAACCTATGACATGGAACGACCCCGAAGAAAAAAACAAAAACAAAAAAGAAAAAAAAAAACATCCCTTGCTGGTTTGGTTTCCTTTAAGTTGGACTACAACCAAAACTGGCTCAGTCCACCACATTCCCTACAGGGCTGTGGTTCAAAACCAATGGTACCATTTTTGGGGTAGGTGCACCACCCATTTTAGAACCTATTTTAGTGGGGATTGGGATGCTCACTGGGGGTGCGGAATTTTGACCCATGGCCAGAACTCGCACCAAACTCTTCGACATCTTGGCCGTTCTGAGCCGTGGCCGATTTTCGACTCGGGCAGCCCGGCGGCCTCGGGCACGCCCGCCTCCAGCGCCGCCTGAAGCTTTGCAGCGGAGCCTAAGATTCCTTGCCCCCAAAGAATGGTTGACCCAGTTTCCTTAGCTAAACCATGGTTAGATGCCCACATGGAGAAGCCTAGGTTCCTTGGATGATGGTTGACCCAGTTTCCTTAGGTAAGCCATGGTGGTTATATGAACCCACATGGCCATGTCGTACCCCCAGTGAACATCCCAATCCCCACTAAAACAGACTAAAATGGGTGGTGCACCTACCCCAAAATGGTACCATTGGTTTTGACCCACAGCCACATGGTTTTTTCACGGTGGTACCTGAATCCCAGGGATAAGTCGATGCCCGCATCGAAGCTCGGCTCGCGAGAGGCTATAGCCTTGAGCACCGTCTGCAGCTTATCCTTCATCTCCCTCAGCGAGTCGATGCTCTTCATGTCCACCTGAGCAAACCAAAGGCTACGCAAGAACGAAAGAAAGAAAGAAAGAAAGAAAGAAAGAAAGAAAGAAAGAAAGGGAATGGTGGGTTTTTTCGTGTGACTCGAGATCTCGGGATCTAAAACAAAGGGGATGCGGGATGCGATATGTTTGGGTTTTTCTTGAGACGGTATCGAGATCCTTCCATCAATAGGTTTCACCGCAGCCTCTTCTATGGGCCTCTTTTTGGCCGATCTGAGGGCCTACAATCCACCAAGCGACCCTCAATGGGATTTTATCCCATTCTGTCGGTCTCATTCGCACCATGCGGCAGACCATGTGGCTCGCGGGCGTGTGGAATCTCCCAAAGTGAAACTTTGAAATGTAAGGGAGGTGTCTTTTAAAAGAAGGGGGACCCCCCCAAAAAAAAGAACATGAACGATTTCCTGTTGGTTTCCCTTGTAACCAACCCCAAAAAGGGAACCCTAACAAAAACAGGCCCATATGGGTCTGTCTTTTTTCAAAGGTACCCCAGTTTGGGACCGGAGCCGTTTTTGGCAGGTCTCCTGGGTCCTCAAAAAGCCGAGCCGCCCATATGAGGCAACTTCTCTGTTTTTATGGCCGCTTGATAAGCAAACGGGCGGCTCCGTGCCTGCTGAGAGTCCTCCAGCGCCGTATTCACTTGCTTCATAAGCTTCTCCTGGGATGGGCGAACTCTACTTCCAGTGAGCCCAGGAGCCATGCACTCTCTACTTCAAGCGAGCCCAGGTTTAGATCAACTGTTGATCAACTGGTTTATTTGGGACCTCTTCCACTTTTGTACGCGACTTTTTTCTGGCCGCGGTTCCAAGCACTGAAGGGCTCCGTCGGCTTGTTTCGGGATCTTTGTTTGATGCCGCCGAATGCGAGCATCCTCTCTGGAAGCCAGCTTCAGCCCACATTTCGGTGTTTTGTGTATATATATATATACATATATATATATATATGTATGCATATGTGTATTGGGGGGGGGTGTCTCTTTCCTTTTCAAAAGAAACACACAAGTTTTCGGGGTCCGACTGTGGGCGCAAAGTCCCTCAACCGGGAAAGGGAATTCGTCACCGGTATAATCTCACATGGGAGTGTCTTTTTTTGAGCACCCCTTTCTGAAAGGCAGAAGCATGCACCCCTTTCTCAAGGAGGATCTGCACTCCTTCTCCTCTTCCTTCCTGAACAGCTCCTCCGCCTGACGACACGCAAAAGAATGCATCGCACCGCACTCGACGGAAGCTGGTGCCAATCAAGACCCCGCGAGATGTGTCACCCTCTTCTCGCTTCAAACTGGTTGCCAGCTGGTTCTTGTTCTTTTGACCAACCTCTTCCATCCGCCTCCCGCTGCTTTGTCATGTGCGCATGGGTCCCAATCCAACCACTAAAATAGGTTCTAAAATGCCAATGATGGCGAATTCACCTGCCAACTGGGACCAACACCTTTTTGACCCAGGTCGGTCGCAACTCGCATTGGACCCCACAGCCGGGGCGCGCTCGCGAGCCAACGGCCCCGGCCTTGGCGTATTCCCCGGGCTCCAGGCCTGCGGCCTTGGCTGCCTGGACGGCTGCCTGCGCATCGAAGAGGATTTCGGGGGAACCGGGCTGCCGGGCAGCCTTTGTGCTGGTGGATGGTTGGGCCTAAGGGGGAGCCCTTCCCAAAAGAAAAGGGAAAAACGGCCGGAATCCGCGTTTGACCGGGAAAGGGAGGGAGGCCTGGCGGTCTTGCTTTTGCGTCTTTTTTTTTCTCGGGAAAGCACCCGTGCCAGAGACCAAGGCTTGGCATTCCTGTCGACTTGACCGGGAGAAGAAAAAAAAAGGCGCGCCTGAAGGCCAGCCTTGGTGATGTTCTGGCAGGCCTGCGGAAGCTTAGCGCAAGAGAGATATGACGACCACACCACCAGGCCTGGTGCGCGGGTGCACACGTCTAGCATCCAACACGGAAGGGCCTTAAACAAAACATAGCTCGTTGAAACCTACCGCCCGTGCCATGGCACTATAAGAAGTGATGCATTTGCGCGGATTACATCTGTCAGAACTGTTCAAGTTGCTAGCGAAGATACGATCTGGCACGCACGGCAAAACGTGACTGGCAACAGCAAAACAAGCACCGGCAACAGGAGAAGCTCCCAAACCAATCTCCAACGAAGAGTTGTTCAGGACATCTTGGGTCGCTCCTCCGTTTCCAAAAGCAAGGCGCATCTCTCTCCAGATCCAACCAGCAGCGCCCTTCTCCGGACAACCAAACCCAAGCCTCCTGCAGCTGCTCCCGTGCTTTCATCTTGGGTTCCTCCACCCTCAGCACGTCCTCTCAGGTCGCCCCGAGGCGTACATGCGGCATGCTGCAAACCGAGCTGGCTTGGAGACCGAAGCGCGCCGTCTGGCTGAACAAGTCACAAGGCCACCCTGGAAAAACGTGTTTTTGCGACCAGTTGGTATGGTCAAACCCAGCAAGCAATTTGTGGCCTTTGCCCACAGAAGCAAGTCCCTGCTCCGAAATAGCCTTGATCTCCTCAAGTTGCACAAGCCCAGCAAATCGTCTTGCCACTGTTTGTGTCCAGGATCGAAAAAAACATCGCCCTTGTGGGGCCGCTCACCAGCCTCTGCTGCCGTGATCAAGGCTGCATCGATCCCGGCATCCTGGCAAGAGGAGTCCATGCACCATGACGCAACTCAAGCAAATGCCAGGTGTGGCAATGATCAAGCCTTAGAATGGGGGGGGGGTCCTCAACAATGCAGGGGGAGAACCCCAAATTGAGTGGTGCTCCTGTGGTTTTCCAGCGTGACGCACGCAATTCTGCTCAGCCATGAAACTTCTCCAAACGGGAACTGGCCCCCCGCCTTTTTCGTACTTAAAAGGACACCAACAGGAAATCCTCCGTAGCCCCTGCGAGAAACGCCCCAACGTGGCCGAGTCTCTTCTCCCCTCCCCCCGCCTTGGCTTGCTGGATGTTGAACTTCAAATCGTGCACCTCGGAGGTCCCAGTCCGTGTGGGAGAACAAAATCCTATATGATATATCTCGGTTGCTTTCTGCTGCCCTGAAAGTTTAACTTTGAGTGGTTTACGGAAAACCCATTAGTTGGCAAAAAGTTGCTAAAGTCCTAACATCCAAGCAAAATGCACCTCTGATATGGGAGGGGGGTGGTCTTTTTTTGGAGGGCACCTCTCAAAAGCCCTCCTAGCGACTAACAAGGCCTATTGGGGGCTAAGCTAATTCAGGGGCCCCCCCCATCTTTGTAGGGCCCCTGACAACGGTTACACCATCCATTTTGAGGGTCCCCGAAAAGAAGAAGAAAAAAAGAAAAGGACAGACTCATAGACTCGCGTGACTCAGCGTCTCAGCTCCTTGTTTCGTTTCGGCCCCAACCAAAAAGCCGCCGAGCCGCGTTGCGCTCCTGCGTGGCCGTCTTCAAGGCCGCCTCCGCGTCTCAAAACCATCCCACAGGATCCAAAGCACAGCAAACCCCACAGGATCCAAAGCCCTCGGGGTTCGACACTCAGCCCGTAGCCCGAGGCACTCCAATAGCCAAAAAATTGTATCTATATATGTATGCTGTATGCTCCCCCTCCTGGTGCCTATGTGTGTCTTGATTTGAGCGCACAGGCTTGAAACCTGAATCCCGGTATTCAGAAATCGCAATACCTGTAAAAAAAAAACACACATAAACTTTACACCGGTACTAAGGTTTCAGGCGGGGCATTCATGCATCCAAGATGTCCCTGAAAAGTCCCCCAGCAATCTTGGATCTGGGATCCAGATGAGTTAATACCGGGTATTGAGAAATCCAAATAACAGCACTAAGAAATCCTACTGCCGGGACTAAGAATTATCACCCCTGCCTTGGTGCCCATTCTGGGCCAAACATATGCAAAACATCCAGGAAAAAGTGATTAAACTACAGCACCAGGGAGCGTACCACGTATATACATTATATATATATATATATGTAGTTGTCTATATATATATATACATTGGAGTGTCCTCTTTATTATTTTAAGGGTTTTCCTTTTGGTTCCCTTTAAAACCCAACCAAAAGGGTCTCCCCTAAAACAGGCAGATCCAGGAAGATATCAAGCTACTTCAAAGTGTTCACGGTTGCTAAAATTGCTCATGGTGCCATGCCCTGTCTCCAAATCTCCGTACCTGAAGGCTCCCAGGGATAAATCTCCCCATGACAATCCACGTCGCTACCGAGAAAGCAAGGGGGGGCATAGGTGTCCTTTTGGAAAATCTAAACCAGTGGGACCCATCTATGTTTAACCAAAATTAAAACCCATCTAAACCAGTGCCTTCTGTTTTGTAACCAAAATTGAAACAGTGCCTCCATTTCTAACCAAGCTAACCGATCAAAAGGACACCTATGGGGATGCTACAACGCGAATCGTGACAGGTGCCCAATATAGAGCCCTGGTAAATGGAAACGTGGTTTAATTTTGACCCATACCCAGCGGGGGGGGGGGGTGGTACCGAGTTTTCCTCAACGGGAAGCCGCGAACCTCCACCTTCTCCTTGGACTCGGCGGCGGCCAGTAGGTTCTGTCGGCGATCACTTGGCCCAAATGCGCTCGTCGCTCTTCTTGTTTTTGGGGGTGGAGGGGCCTTTTTGGGCTGGGTTTTAAAGGTAAACCAAAAGAAAGCTCCTTTTTTTTCTGGGGGGGGAAGCGTTTGGGCTGCGGTTTAAAGGCAAACCAAAAAAGAAGAAACGCGGGTGTTGCTTTCCTGTTTGTTGGGGTCCCCTGACAAAGGGCGCACCCAAATGGCGTGAAAGAATTTCCCAAGATCGGATCGGATTCCTCTGCATCCATTTGGGAACTCGGCAAGCGGCGCCAGCAAAAGCCATGCCTTCTCCCATGACAGAAACAGGGATCCGGATGCATGAAAAACACCTGACCATTGCAACTTGCAAATGGTTTCCAACTGTATTTGGGTGTTGAAAAAGCAACATGTTTCAAATGGTTGCAAAATGTATATTTTAAGGAGCCCTAAAAAATAACCAGCAACCGACGCGTGATTCTGACCTGTGACGTGTGTGTGTGTGTGTGTGTGTGTGTGTGTGTGTGTGTGTGTGTGTGTGTGTGTGTGTGTGTGTGTGTGTGTGTGTGTGTGTGTGTGTGTGTGTGTGTGTGTGTGTGTGTGTGTGTGTGTGTGTGTGTGTGTGTGTGTGTGTGTGTGTGTGTGTGTGTGTGTGTGTGTGTGTGTGTGTGTGTGTGTGTGTGTGTGTGTGTGTGTGTGTGTGTGTGTGTGTGTGTGTGTGTGTGTGTGTGTGTGTGTGTGTGTGTGTGTGTGTGTGTGTGTGTGTGTGTGTGTGTGTGTGTGTGTGTGTGTGTGTGTGTGTGTGTGTGTGTGTGTGTGTGTGTGTCTGTGTGTGTGTGTGTGGTGTGTGTGTGTGTGTGTGTGTGTGTGTGTGTGTGTGTGTGTGTGTGTGTGTGTGGTGTGTGTGTGTGTGTGTGTGTGTGTGTGTGTGTGTGTGTGTGTGTGTGTGTGTGTGTGTGTGTGTGTGTGTGTGTGTGTGTGTGTGTGTGTGTGTGTGTGTGTGTGTGTGTGTGTGTGGTGTGTGTGTGTGTGTGTGTGTGTGTGTGTGTGTGTGTGTGGTGTGTGTGTGTGTGTGTGTGTGTGTGTGTGTGGTGTGTGTGTGTGTGTGTGTGTGTGTGTGTGTGTGTGTGTGTGTGTGTGTGTGTTGTGTGTGTGTGTGTGTGGTGTGTGTGGTGTGTGTGGTGTGTGTGGTGTGTGTGGTGTGTGTGGTGTGTGTGGTGTGTGTGTGTGTGTGTGTGTGTGTGTGTGTGTGTGTGTGTGTGTGTGTGTGTGTGTGTGTGTGTGTGTGTGTGTGTGTGTGTGTGTGTGTGTGTGTGTGTGTGTGTGTGTGTGTGTGTGTGTGTGTGTGTGTGTGTGTGTGTGTGTGTGTGTGTGTGTGTGTGTGTGTGTGTGTGTGTGTGTGTGTGTGTGTGTGTGTGTGTGTGTGTGTGTGTGTGTGTGTGTGTGTGTGTGTGTGTGTGTGTGTGTGTGTGTGTGTGTGTGTGTGTGTGTGTGTGTGTGTGTGTGTGTGTGTGTGTGTGTGTGTGTGTGTGTGTGTGTGTGTGTGTGTGTGTGTGTGTGTGTGTGTGTGTGTGTGTGTGTGTGTGTGTGTGTGTGTGTGTGTGTGTGTGTGTGTGTGTGTGTGTGTGTGTGTGTGTGTGTGTGTGTGTGTGTGTGTGTGTGTGTGTGTGTGTGTGTGTGTGTGTGTGTGTGTGTGTGTGTGTGTGTGTGTCTGTGTGTGTGCGTGCTCATTTTAAAGACTCTGAGTATGCTCTGAGGAAAGCGTTTGACACAAAAAGCGCTGCGGTTCATGAAGCTCAAGGTCGGAAGCGTTGGAACCTTCCCCTCCCCGCTCCTTCACGTGCTTCAACTCCGTCTCTGTGAGCCCGGCCGAGCAAGCTTGCTCCAAGGCGGCCTCGCATGGTCGGCCATGAGCGCCAGTGTTTGGGACCAAAGGTCACAAAGGCCCCAAAAAGAAGAGCAATGAGAGCGCCTCAAGAATTCTTGGGATGGTTACGATTCCAAGCAGCAACCGGGGTCTCCGACCTTGAACACGCCCCGCCCAGTGACACGCTTTGTGAGAGAGAGCGAGAGAAAGAGACGGAGAAAGAGCAAAAGACAGGTTGTCGTCATTGCTTGCTTGGGGACAGTGCCAGCGAGCCCAACGCCTTCTGTAGTTTGCTTCACTGCAAGATAATCAAAGAGGACATGATTCTTCCACTCTGGTCATACTTCCGATGATTCGGACAATAGAAACACAGTCGGAAACGAGCCAAATAAGCCCGGCGATGCGATTTCCCGCCTTCAGCGTGTCCACATTGCCCGAGTCCTCGCCAGATTCTGATCAGCGGCATTGTGAAATGACACGTGAGAGGACAACAATTATTGTTGAAACAAGCATAAACTTTGATAAGACCTTCAATCCGTTCCATGGAAAAGTCCTCAACAAGATCCATATTGTTCAGCTCAAAGACAGCGTCAATGCCAAGCGAAAAACAACGCATGAGCCACACACAATTCACTCACAGTTGATTCAATTAGGCAGGCCCCCGATTTTTGGTGAAAAACTGTTGGGAAGGCCCCGGCCATGTCCAGAGGTGGTATTGTCCGTTCACATGACCGCCAGCGCACCAGGGGCCCATGGATGGCGCTTCCGCCCCACCCCTCCCCCTCCCCCGACGATCGCGGAGCGAGCGCGGAGTCGACTCCGCGCTCCGCGGCTTGCTGCAGCTTGGTGCGGGCGTCTCGCTTCTGCTTCTCCACCGCGAGCACCTGGAAGGAAGCAACTTGCTTCCGCCCCGAAGCCACACATGACACATGGGCGTGTCACGTCTCCGTTCTTCTTCTTCTTCTTCTTCTTCTTCTTCTTCTTCTTCTTCTTCTTCTTCTTCTTCTTCTTCTTCTTCTTCTTCTTCTTCTTCTTCTTCTTCTTCTTCTTTTTTGTGGGGGGGGGACCGTTTGTTGGTTGGATGTACAGAGAAAACACAAAAGGAAAACCACCAGTTTGAGATGGTCTAACCTGAAAAACCTCTCAGGTTTTAGAGGTTGCCGAGAGGTACCAACCATATCGACTCCCTTCTTCCCTTTCGCGGTGCGAGATGGGCCCTTTGCTCATGTCGTGCCGGTTTTGGCGATGGTAGCACCCAGATCCCCAAGCTCCCAGCTGCACCTTTCACGGCATGTCAGCAGTCCCGGGAAAATCCACGCAAGGGAGTCCACGCTGCTCCATTCACAGGTGCAAAACTATGGGATTGGGAAACAAAACTTCAAGTCCAGCGCGGTGCTTTTCAGGCTTCGCAGTGCTCAACTGCAACAGTGGTAACACTGGATATAAAAATACAAACCATCCGAGCCAAGCCTCCAACACCATCCGATCCAAGCCTCCACCCCCCAACGGCGCCAAAGACCCCGCGCCTGCTCCGCTGCAGAAATCTCCTTCTCTGAGACCTGCGTCGGGGCGACGCCCAAGTACCCCATTCGCCAATGGGGCGAGCCCTTCAAGCAAAAGCCCCTCCTCCCCCTGCCCCTACCCCCCCAAAAAAAAGAAGAGGAAACATACCTCCCCATCCTCCCGATGAATCCGGAGCCGGGTTCGCTATTTTTCCGAAGGTCGCTGGTGAGATCTGAGGCGCCTCCAACTTCTTGGCCTTCTCAATGGCCGCCTCCAACCTGGCAAAGGCGCGCGCGCGCGCGAAGCGCCTCTGCCTGAACTTCTCTCGTCCCGCTCAAACACACCGTGCAGCCTGAAAGCTCCCAAATCTCACGAGAATGGGGCTGAGGCTTCCGTTCTGGTTACACTGCTGGGAAAGCTGAGAAAGGCGCACGTGAGCGCACAGGGACATGTTGCCATGGCTTCGGCTTTGCCAACCAGCTTCCTTGAAAGGATCACCGGTGACCAAATTTCAGGGCTCGCCACGAGAACTTGGGTCGTCTGTGCTTTCACTGGACCATTGTCCTCAAGCCAAAGGAGAGAATACCTGGCGTCTACCCTTTGGCCCTCGGCATTGCGGAAAGCAGATCTCCCCCTTTTCTGCGCTATAGAAAGTTGGGTCCTAAAGGATTTGGCAATCTCCCAAACAACTGGATGTTGAACTCCCCCCCCCCAAAAAAAAAGAAAAAAAGAAGAAACGGCTTCCCTGTCGGTTTCCCTTTAAAGCCACCCCCCGAGTTGCTACCCTTCGCCCACCAAAGAAACCCCCAAAAAAAAAAACGCCGCGCCCGTTTTCAAAACCCCCCCGGTGGTTTCCCCGGGCGTTTCTCCGGGAGCCGGTCCTGGCGACGTCCTGGACCTGGGCGGCCTCCGTGAGCTCCGCGGCGGCCCGCTGCTTCTCCTTCGCTGGAGCAGGGGTTTCCGTCCCGAATTGGACGAGGGGGTCTCTGACGTTATTTGCTTTGAAGCGCGGGCTTGAAACTGACATTGATGCACAGTGGCCTTTCATGAAACAATGGTACCCCATATGAGGCACCTTGGTATGTCGAAACCAAGACCCAGCCGCTTAACTGCGAGCCATACTCAAATCGAACCGGATGTCCCACGAATCCAGGTTGCGGTCGCCGGGGTGTTTTCCTGCCAGGATCAGTCCCCGGCATTTGTATCAGGGTGGACTAACCTTGAAAATTTTGCGTGCGTTGGCTTGTCAAGCCTTCCTAAACGAACTGTAATAAGAAATGTGCCGTTTCCGGCTGGGATTGAGAAAAGCAGCCCTTACGACTATGATCTCAATCCTGATTTGCTCAATGATTAGCTTTGCTCAAGAAAATGGAATAACAAGCTGGCGGACTTTGCTAAACGCTGGACGAACTGGTGAGCCAGTTGAATGATACATTTCTTATTACAGTTCGTTTAGGAAGGCTTGACAAGCCAACGCGCGCAAAATTTTCAAGGTTAGTCCACCCTGATACAAATGCCGGGGACTGATCCTGGCAGGAAAACACCCCGGCGAC
This sequence comes from Effrenium voratum, assembly GCA_963377175.1. NCBI lineage: Eukaryota > Dinophyceae > Suessiales > Symbiodiniaceae > Effrenium > Effrenium voratum. The sequence continues at coordinate 43,723 of CAUJNA010000709.1, read as the reverse complement.
CGCAACCTGGATTCGTGGGACATCCGGTTCGATTTGGGTATGGCTCGCAGTTAAGCGGTTGGGTCTTGGTTTCGACATACCAAGGTGACTCATATGGGGTACCATGGTTTGAGCCACAGCCATTTCGGCTGGGTTTGGGAAAAGCAGCCATTGAGACTATGAAGGGAAGCAGCATTCGATATCCATCTTGATTTGCTCAATGGTGATTTTGTTTTTGCTGTCGCTTGCCAGCTTCACAGCGGATGACTTGTCCAGTTGGAAGATCTTGGGAAGGCCTTTCCAATCGAATAGTGAGCTCTCAGCCATGCGGATCATCCCTCCTTCTCTTCTTACTCAGGATTATAAAGGAGTGACTGCCGTATTCTTGAACGGCACTTTTGACTTGGGATGGGATCCTTTCTGACCTTTTTGCCACTGTCGTCGCACTTCTATGAAAGATTGTCGTTCCTTGGTTCGCACTGAAGGGGCAATGCAATGCTTGGGCTCCTTTCTGACGGAGCTTTGTGCCTTTTGATCCAGGCTGCTCGGATACAGCATTCACATCCAGGTGCGACTATCGCACATCCATGAGGGTGTCTCCTCCTTCGTTGACTATGCACACTGCTGCGCAATGTCTGGCCTCTATGCTTGGCTGTTGCAGCTTGACTGACTTTTCTTGCTTAAGAAGTTCCATCTGTGCTAAAAGCCCCTGTCCACAAGAGCACGTGGGGCAAGGGTGTGCTGCTGGCTGTACCGAGCGCACAAGCGGGCGCGCCAAAACCTGGCGCATGCCCAATCCTGCATGGAACCAGGTTGCCGGGTTGCCGGGTTGCTGCAGTGGAGCAGAGGGGTCAGGTGCTCACATCAACCTCGACCTCGCCACCTGGAAAGAATTTAGGAGGCTGAGGCATCCACAGCCGCAGCTGGCGCAGTGGCGCAGGGTGGCGCACGACAGCCAGCTCCGGTGAACCGGGCCCGGGGTGCACTCCGAGAGCGCCGCGACACTTCGGGCCGGCGGCGCCAGCGAAAAGTTGCCGCCCTTCTTGGCTGCTACCGGGGGAAGCCCCCCTCCAAAGACGGGAGACACTCGGAACTTGGAATTCAAAAGGAGCAAATGGAGTTGGATGGGTAGAATGGCCATTGTCCTTGTCTTTGCCTTTGAACCAAGGCGAAAACTCGGGAGTTTCCCTTTCAACCAAGGCGAAAACCCGGGAGTGTCCCTTTGAGCCAAGGCCAAAACCCGGGGGGTGGGGGTGCGGGGGCGGGGGGGGGGGGGCGGTCAAACCCGCAGAAACACCCCAGGTTTCCTGGGTTCCGGGGGGTCGGGTCGTCAGGTCGTCGGGGAGTCCGTCCGTCCTTCTTCATCTCCTCGGCCTTGGCGCGCTCCTCGTCCGTGGGGCCCTCCGGCACCACGACCTGGTGGAAGGAGGCGCGGCTCCGGGCGCCATGAGACGGAGTCTGTTTCTCGAAAAAGAAGGAGGTTGCGAAATAGGCAACCTAAGTGCATTTTCAGGGCTATCTTTTGGTGTGAGAAAGGAAGCCAACTCTCCCTCGGAACCAAAATGGACGACTTAGGATGAAGAGAGAGTTGTCACTCCCTTCCCTCAAACCACCTGTGTAAGGCCTCACTCAGAAGAATGACAAACCAACACTGGAATATCAAAGCAGTCAAAGTCGCCCGCACCTCCTCTTTCTTCTCAGCCGGCTCCTGCAAGCATTGCAGCCCAAGAGATCGATTCACTTCAGGAAATGATCGGCCGAGGTTGGCCGCTTGAAGATAGGGTGGCCCTCCCGCGACTTTAGGCAACAGTCATTGTTTCATCAAAGGCCGCCAGACTCCTAAGCAGAAGCAGGAGACCGGGACCGAGCAGAATCCTCACTCATGATCCCAGTGAGTACTGGTAGATCTGGAGTTCAATACCCATATTTTAAGAGGGGGTCAACCACATGTAACCTAAGGAGGGGTTCCAACACCTGGCACGACGCCTTTGGTTTTTTGTTGCACTTTCGGTCTGTTCAACTTGTTGCTGGTGGCAAGTTTACAGTCTCTGTCTGTGTTGCGTCCCATAACTCACGCGCTCCCGTCGTCAGCCTCCCCCCCCACCTGCACAGTGATGGTGGTATCCTCCGTCTTGGCCACCGCCTGAAGAGGCTTCAACACGCGAAGCTGGGAGCAAGCACGAGGTAAGCCACCAGGGGACCGCAGGTTTTCGTCCATGGTTCCATTTACCAGGATTCCATTTTGGGTGCCCATTTTTGACCCACAGCCAACTGGAAGCAAGCTGGGATAGGCTCGAACCCCCCTCCCAAAGTTTGAACCGTCGGGTTGGTGACCAATTCAAGCCAAACCAAATGCTTGGCTTCCTTTTGGCTGTGTTCCTTAAGAAAAATTCCCCAAACAAGTGAAAACCCAAGGAGAACCCAAAAAACGCTTCCCTCAAAAAACGGGGCTCTTTCCCTCAAAATGGGGGTTCATTCCCTTAAAACGGGGCTCTTTCCCCCCCAAAAAAAAAAACCGGTCGGAACGCCTTCCAGGCGCGCCAGGCCTCCATGAGCCCCTTCTCACCGAGGCCCGTGGGCGTCTTTGCCTGACGTCCCGAAGCTGGGTGCATCTGATGCGTCTCGTGCCAGTCATAGGGCGGTGGGCCAAAAATCGGGGAACCCCAAAACGGAACCCTGGCAGATGGAAACAAGGACGACCTGCGATCCATATCCTGATCCTGGGGGTCCCATACGCATACAGTCATTGAGAACATCCTGCCAGCCATCGGCCGGAACAACCTAGCGAATGCCTTGTAATGTCTAGAGTCTAGACACAAGGTTGCACTTAATTACCCAACAAACACAGGCGGGTTTGAGAGGGTGCCCGAAACGATCTTCAGCAACGGGATTCCGAAATTCAACTTGGCCGAAACCCACGTGAGTCACAATCAAAACCCGGTAATGAAATGGTCTACCCAGAACCGTGTAAAGAATTTAGAACCGCAGCTATTTCTGGTTGGGATCGTCCCTTTACTAACCTTTGTCTACCCGGGTTTTGATTGTGACTCACGTGCGGTTATTTTGAGGCGCACAAGTAAGGAGCGCCTCAAACAGCCGAACGCGAGAATTTGGGCCCTTTCCACACTCTCAACGAGCCTGATTGGAACCACGCGTCACTCGCTTTCCATTTGGCCCACGCGGACACGTCTTCGAAGGAGCGTGCCTTTGAGAAGCGCAGCAATGCGGTCGCGCAAGGGGCGCCGCCACCGAAAACCAAGAAACCCGGGTCCACCATGAATACCCAAATCAGGTCTCCCCGCATCCCAAACAGCCTCACCCTTCCCCCCCACCCCGCCCCCCGCAATTGTTTTGCTTGCTTTAAGAAGGACAAAACAACAACCCAGAGCCATCCACGGCCCAGAAGAACTATGTGAAACAAACAAAGATTCTTTGCAAGATCCTTGTGTGTTTGACCCGAGCAAGTTCATGGCAAAGCCGTACTTGAGTTGCGGCTGGTGCCTTCTTCTTCTTCGTCGTTCCCTTCTCAGCCGTCTTGTCGCCATCTGCCTGCAGAGGGAGAGCCAGCGATTCCTAGGTTGGGCCTTGGATTTGTTACAGAAGCCGTTGAACCGCGGTGCTGACTGCCGCTGGGTCTGACTCAGAATGTGCAAAACCATCTGCAACTCTGGCCTCCTTCTTCTTGGTTTTTTTCTTTGCCACCTCAGCATGCCAAGCAACGTCAAGAATCACAGGCACACAAAATAGAAGTAGAGGATGGCCAAGGGCAAATCCTTCGAGTGGTCTTTTTTAACGCCAAAACCCGCGGTTCTCAGCGGCCGGCGGCATCCGAGGTCGTGGACTCGTCACCTTCCTCGCTTTCGCGCAGAGATGCGCCGTGGGCGATGGAAATGCGGAAGTGGGGGTTGAGCAATCGTCCGTTCGGCCCCCAAATGGCTGTGGCGCAAAAAAAAAGGACAGAAAAGGCACCTTGGTAAATACCACCGAAGACTAAAGCCTGTACCCTGGCTCGTTAAGTTTGAGCCACACTCAAATGACCAAGGGTAACATTTCCAATTTAGCGGTTGGAATATCATCTTTTTAGTTGTTTTCCCCAATGGCCATCCAATGTACAGGACCTTTTGATCAACAACCAAGTGAACAGACTCCTCTGTGCTTTGACGATCTCCTCGCCAACTTTCATGAAAGGCAAAGGCACACACAGCTTGCCCTTTCACCGACCCACTGTCCGGGAGAATCCGGGGCTGTTGGAACACAGAAGGGCTCTCAAGCTGGCATCTCACCATGCTTCGAGGGCTTGGCCCTTCTGCGAACCCCAGCGGATGCACACGCTGCCGGCCTTGACCTTCTTTTTTATCTTCTTCTTCGCTGTCGCCTGCGACACGAATGGTGGATCTGACCCTTCAGCCATTTCGAACAGGGGCTGATTCCTTTTGGGACCCTTGTTTCATGTGGGTGGCTCGTCTTTGTCGAGGGTACCCTAGTCTTGGCGTTGGTTTGAAAGGGAAGCCAAAAGGAGTACCATCTCTTCGTCTTTTGTTTGGTTGGGGGGGGTCCCCTAAAAAAACGACACCCCCATTCAAGGGGGTCCGAAAAGGGGTCCGAAAGTGCGCTTTGGGCAACTGACCTAACTGAAGAAATGCTCCGCAAGAGCATCGCGAGACTGGCAAGAGGACTCTGCGAGTGTTGTCACCCTCTCCAACAATTTTGGACGTGGACAGGAGGATTTGAAGAGAACCCATCCCCTGAAAAAGGGGCCCTCCACGTCCGCGCCATTGGAAAAAGGGCCACAGAACGAGTAGGCGATCGAGACTTGCTTGCTGGACAAGAAGACGGTCATTTGTCATCTAATTTGAATGGACAAGAGATGGACAGGAATGGAGGGGAATGGAAAGAAGACAAAGCAAAATAGATTGGAAAGGAGGCAATGGAAAGGAAATGAAAAGGAACTGGAACGGAAACCTGGCGCCATGCATGTGTTTAAAAAGGAAATTGCGAAACAAGCACTTTTTCGGCTCGGGCTGGCCTTGGGCACTTCTAGCTTGGAATGGAAAGTAGTGAAAAGCAATTGAAATGAAAAGAGATGGAAAGGAAAAGGAAGGAAATGGACAGAAATGCAAAGACATTGAACAACCATGGAGAGGAAATGCACAGCAATGCACAAGAAATGGACAAAATTGAAAGGTCATGGAAAGAAAAAGATATGGAAAGGAAATAAAAGTGAAATGGAATTGACTGGAAAGGATGAAAATAAACAAATCGAATTGAAATCTAATTGAGATGCAATGGGAATAGAAAGGAATGAAAGGGACACGGCAAGGAAGGGAAAGGACATGGAAGGCAAGCTCAATGAAACGCTAAAATTTCTTTACACGCGAAATTGCGAAACGGCACCCGTTCAGCCCGGGCTGGCCTTGGGCACTTCCAGCCAGGAAAAGAAAGGAGAGGAAAGGAATCGATAAACGAAATGAGAAAGACATGGCAGGCAAATGGAAGAACACATGAAAAAATGGCAAGAAGAAGGAATGAAAAGGAAAGCAACAGACAGGAAATGGAGTGGAAATTGAAATGGAATGGACCTGGCATGGACATGGAAAGGAATGGAAAGGACATGGAAAGGACATGAAATTCGCCGCTTGACAATTCATCACACGAGAAATTGCGAAACGAGCAGTTGTTGCGCCCTGGGCTGGCTTGGGCACAACTCTTCTAGGAATTGAATGAGTAGAAAAGAATGGACATGGAAATGGACATGGACATGGAAAATGAGGGCATGGAAAGGAAATTAAAGGAAACGGATTGAAATCGAAAGAAGTAGAAAAAATAATGAATGGAAAGGAAACGAAAAGAAACTGAAAGAAATGAAGAAAATAGAAACCAAATTGAGAGGAAATGGATAGCAATCGAAAGAAGTATGAATGGAAAGGAAATGGAAACGAACTTGAAAGGAGTGCAACATGGGAACGAAATGAGAAGCAAATGGAAAGGAATGGGATTGAAATGGAATCGAAATGGCTTGAAAATGGAAAGGAATGAAGAACGTGGACAATGTCAAGGAAATGGACAGGAGTGGAAAGGAAATTGAAGTAAATGGAAAGGAAAAACTCAAAATGACATGGAAAGGACAAATGCAAAGGAACTGGAAAAGGATGAAAAGGGCTTGCAAAGTGCGCGTGTCATAATTGTCCGCGCGTAAAGACTATAAGAGCTCCGGGTGGCCTTTTTCATTTCTTGTCCATTCCTTTCTATTTCCCTCCCATGTGTTTTCATCTCTTTCAACCTCCTTTCCATTAGTTTTGGTCTTTTACTACTCCTTCGCATTCTTGCCTTCAACCTTTCTACCTACACTGCCCAGGTCAGAAGGGGCTGAACAAGTACATATTTTGCCGCTCTCTGTGTTTCCTCTCCGTGTCCTTCCATGATTTCCATTCCTTTACATTGGCCATGGGTCAACATCCTGTACCGTACCGCAGTGAACATCCCAATCCCCACTAAAATAGACTAACATGGGTGGTGCACCTACCCCAAAATGGTACCATTGGTTTTGACCCATACCCATATATGGTGCCCATCTATTCCTTTTCATTGCTAGAAGTGCCCCAAGGTCAGCTTAAAAAGTGCTCATGTCGTGCAAAGCATGTGAAAATAATTTTGAAGCGGCGAGTCTCCTTTCGATTTCGTGAAAATTGGGTCCATGTGCTTTCAGTTCCAAACCATGTCCCCTTGGTTCCTTTGCATGTCCATTCAGTGTCATGTCCTGTCCGTTTTTTTAGGAGAAACAAAAAAGAAACAGTTAGTAAGAAAAAGGCAGTCGGACTTCCACGTGTTGCAATTGTTCTAATTAAATTAGAAAAAAAGGATAGCTAGCTCGGAAACTGTTCCCCAAAATGCGCGCGCGCCACCTTTTGCTTACTCTTGGGGGGGGGACCCTCGTTTGCTGGATGTCGAAAGGGAAACCTATAAGAAGCCTGCCTCAGAGTCCGTGGGCGAGGTCATGGCAGCGCCTTATGCGAAGCTCGGGATGAAACGGCTCTAGTTTTCACGCAAAAAAGAAGAAGAAAAAACGTGGGATATTGGTGGAATCCACCTCTCATGATTCATTGCTTGTTCTTAGCTGCGTCTGGAGCGTGGGGTCCTTCGATCTCTTCAATACTCTTATAGGTTTCGTGCTGAACCCGATTTGCCCTTTCAGGGACGACCAACCGCATTTTGTTGATTCATGCTGGCTGACTGATCCCATGCCAAGCCGGTCAAGAAGCAATGTATTCAGGCTGCTTCTTTTGGGACACCGCGAATGCAGGCAAAAACCATGGTCTTCAAAACAAGCCATGGTTGCGCGAGCTCCGTAGGGTTTCGCGGCATCTTCACCTTCCTTTGCCTTTGAGAGTGACGATTGCTCTAAAGAACACGAAGCGAACCGTTGGGAGGCGCATGAGCTGCTTCTGAAGTCAACGGATCTAGAGGGAAGCAAAACCCCTGCGGACGAAGAACAAGCTCCCTTACCACAAATACGCAGCTTCATGGTCCATGAAGGGCAAGATGCCGCGATTCAATCCCACCCAACTTGTCAACCTGTTGTTGTTCACCCATGATAGAGATCCAAAACCAAGTTTGGAAAAAACATCTGGTACCCCTTTTAATGGTTTTAAAGGCACCGAAATCCCTTTGGAGGTCCAACCAAAACCGTGACACACATCCTGGGTGAAAAGATAAACCTTTCGAGGGGTCCAAACAGGGAACAATCACCCACATCTTGGGCGAAAACCTAAAAAACAACACACTTGTTGGGTTTTAACAGTGTTTAAAAGGAAAACCAAGAGGAACACCTAAATCCCCTTTGAGGGGTCCCTTTTGAGGGGCTCCCAACAGTCTGACGCGTCTGCGTCCCGTTGGGTCTCCAAACCAACCGCCTGGGCTTCCGCGCTGAGGGCGGAGGAGGGCGACAGGTTCGGCTCCGAGTCCGCCTCCGGCGACAGCGCCGGGGCCTCCGTGGACATGGACTCCGCGCCTGGAGGCGCTCGGCTCGCGTTCGGCGGCTCTCGGCGTCGGCTGGGTGGGCAAAATTGGGGGGGAAGGGGGGGTCGGGTTCAAGGAAGTTTCTAAGACTCTACTGGTGGAACAACATGGAAGAAAACATGGAACCCCTCTTTTCGGGCGACATGTTTCTAGTGGGTCACCTTTTTGAGCATACCCAGAGATGATGAAAGGGTGGGTATGGCTTCGGGCGCGAGGTTTTGCCGCGAGAGTTTTGAGGGCGAAGTTGGAGGAGTGTCTGGCTGCAGGAACCCTCCAACATTCCTTTTGCGCACAGCCCAATGGGCTTTCGGGGGCGGGGGGGGGGAGAGCATGGGGCTGCGCGGCTGTTTGGAGATATCGCTTCAGATTATTGTTTTGCCCTTTTGTTGGGGGCGGGGGGGCATGGGGAAGATTGAGTGGAGGTTTGAAGGAGTTTCAAGGGGATTCCCCGGGATTCTCCGCTACAGCGAAGTCGAGAACATGCAGAGAGAGGGATCCCGGGTTTGTGAAGCGTGAGTTTCACCAAGCACGTGGATTGTCCATCCAGTGACCAGGACCAAACCCGCTGCTCCGAATTCTTGGGGTGGGCAGGGTGTCTCAAGAGCTTTGTTCACCTGGTGGGCAGTGTCCAATGAGGGACCAGCTTTTGAAAGGGATTTCAACATGGCTAAACCAAGCAGATTCACTGAGCGATAGGTGTTGTGGTTTCGGGTGTTTGCGCCAGTCCTGAGACAGGCAAGTCACTGTTGGGTTGCCGTTCAATCTAGTTGCCTGCTACACCTTGGCTGCTATAAATCCAGCGTTGGTCCGGCTCCAGTTCACCCCCTCGGGATTCGGCAGGAGGCGGTCTCCACATCTGGGCGCGGCAGCTGCAACTTACCTTGATCCGGAGCCAAAACTCTCGAGAAGCGCTCAGTTTTGGAAGCCAACCGTTTGGCTCGGCTCAAGTCCAAAAAAACATCTGCGGGAGGAGATTTGAGGTGCAAGAAACAACAAAAATACTCGCATTGAACTCGTTTGGCACGGGCAAGGTCTTGTTCAGGAGACTAGCTGCTCCGCCTGCCTCGCTGCCTCTGATTCACGATCGCGGCACAGCATCAACCACCATCAAACCGCGCATCGCGCATCGCGCTTGTCATGCAAAGCCCCGATGGTCTTCTGCATTTCACTTTAGAGTTGCGCTGCGCAAAAGCAATTCCCTCAGATATGGGTTGCTAGTCACAAGTGCACAACTGCTCGCCTTGCTTTTTCTCAAGATCAAGTAAACATGGGGCTGTGGATATGCGCTCTACTTCCTATCGACCTGGGAAATTTGTTGAGTAGCTGGGGATTGGGGTTCATGTTGTACCCAAAGGTGTCCTTTTGGGGCACATAGATGGCCCTGGTACCACCAGGTAAACCAGGGCCATCGATTTTTCCACCAAAACAACCAAACGGGACACCTATGGAGTTGTACCCATTTCCCGCCAGCTGACGCACCGCTCAAGCATTGCCTCAATCTGTGCCACGTGGCCTGAAGGAGACGCGGGATCTGCCTCCTCCTCTTCCTCCTCCTGGGGCCCGCTGCACCGGGCGCCGTTTTCGCGTTTTCTGGGGGAGGGACATGTGAGCGACCAAAATCCCTGTCGGCTCACATGGGTATGGGTCAAAAATTCAAACCACCAGGATGTGGACCGCAGGTTGAAATGTCCTTGGTTCCATTTACCGATCGGGCAACCCATTTGGGGGTTACCCTATTCTTGACCCACAGCCACATGGCAAGAACAGGTTGATACACGGCGTTCTGGAACCCCCATGAAACCAGGTAGAACCACCATGAAACCAGGTAGAACCACCTACCATGGCCAATAGGTCGCTTTGGCCGATTGCCAGACCCGGCTGAAACACCCAATCTATGTTCGCGCTCGAAGGGTAAGCAACGAGGTTGCCTCTTCGAGTCCATTTCAAATGGGTGTGTCATTGCTTTATTATTTATCATATATTTGTTTGGGGGAGGGGGGGCCTGCCCAAAATGGTGGGTGTTCTTTTTTGGTGTCCCTTCAAAGGCCACAACATGGGGGACCCCGTAGCGAAAAAGAAAAACATACCACAGTCCCAGATGTAAGCTGTCCAGGGCAATGGCTCTCTGGAATCTTGGGACTTCAAAAGGGATCTGAAAGTCCGAACATAGCACATCTCACAGGCAAACTGAGAACCCTTGTCACTGGTCCTCGTCATCCAGGCTGAGCTTATCTTTGGCCCCAGCCTTCTTCAGAAGGCTCACCTTAGATGCCCATCCAGCCCCAGCTTCTTGAAGCCTGAAGACAAGCCACGCCTCCGGCTGAAAAAAGAACTTGCAAGCCTGACTGCAAGTGGAACATTCCGAATCGCTGGGCTTGATGGCATCTAACGAACCTGACTAGGCGGTTCCTGGAAGACCATGTTCCTCAAGGGACCCTCTTGTGGGTTCCGTGTCAGTGGGGAGGGTGAGCTGTCGACGCTCGACCCGCTCCATTCGGCCGTGATGCCAGCTTGGTCTGGTTGAACTGCATGGCGTAGTTCAGGCAGGAGTGGTTCTCGTAGTCGAACTCAGCGCGGAATCAAATACTCAGAGCCCCAGAAACCACCATGTTCAGAAGAGTCTTCATCTGTTAGCGTTCACAAGTCCCGCCCCAGCGCACGAATACTCCGCGGGGTAGCAAGGGGCCCCAGAAAACACCATGTTCAGAAGAGTCTTCTTCTTTTAGCGTTCACAAGTCCCGCCCCGTTCTAAACAAAGCCCCGTCCCATGTCACGCGCACTACAAAGGGGGAACAAATCCTGCCCGTAAAACACGCTGGGGGACCTGTAACACACGCTTGGGGACCTGAAAAACACGCTGGGGGACCCGTAACACACGCTGGGGGACCGGCATTGTTGACGTTGGCCTGTGCCAGGATGAGCCGTCGGGTGATGGCCTGTGCGAAGCATCCACATGCCACAGAAATCCAGGCCCCCCCCCCCCCGTGAACTCCACGCCGCTCCCAACAAAGGATTGATCTCTTGTCTCCGAAGTCACGGACTGCCTCCTACTTTGAGGTGTGTGGGTAAAAAATGGGTAACCCCAAAATGGAACCCTGGTAAATGGAGACAAGGACTGAAACCTGCAGTCTCCTGGTGGTTCAATTTGCCTCATACCCATGTTCAAGGACCGTTTGCTGAAGCAATGCGAATGATCAGCCCACCCAGCCGACCATCTTATATCATGTCTTCCGCTGCATTGTTGTAGGATCGCAATCCGGCTGTGCAGCATATTTCCCGGCACATCTCTTTCGAGCGCCCAAGCGAAGCAACACCAAAATCCAGGGCAGTGTCACCATGGAACTAATCACCCAGACTGTTTTGCTGCAAAGCGTGTCGCCAATAGCCCAGCAGACCCGTGCACCAATATAGTCATGCACCAAGACCAAGCTCGTGTTCATCAAGTGAGGAAAACTTTGTTTGAGTTCCTGAGTTTTGTGATGGTGGTTGAGGTTGTGTTGGGAAAGTTCAAGTTCGACTACAATGATGCTATGCGACTCCTGCATGTTGGCAATATCCTCATCTCATGTGAGCCCAGTGATCAACAAAAAGACGGTTGGTTGAGCTCACTGCACTTTCATCATCTGTCGTCACTCATTTGGCCATGGGTCAAAATCCAAATCGTACCCCCAGTGAACATCCCAATCCCACTAAATAGACTAACATGGGTGGTGAATTCACCTACCAACCAAAATGGGATCTCATTGGTTTTGAACCACAGCCAAGTGAATGAGTTCTGTTTCGCTGGGGCCATCAGGACGTATTTCTTTTTGCCTCTGGGACACGACCTCGGCGCAAGCCTACCAACCAAAATGGGACCCCATTGATTTTGCCAACCACTGCCATTTCTCAGTTGCAGGGGAGGTTGCCGGTGCGAAAGTGCCAAACAGCGAGCTGGACACATTCCCACATGCCCCCGCCTCGTTGCCGTTGGCCACTGCAAACATCAGCGCGGTGCAGCCGTTGTGGTCGCGCGCCTACGGCAAAGTATACGGATGGATGCCAAGCCATGGATGCCGGGAAGAAAGCCAAGCGCGAAGTAAGGCGAGCGGTCAGAAGATGGATTCTTAACAGAACATAGCCAATGAAGCGAATGGCATGTGAGAAACCCTAGGGACCCTTTCGGGAGCGGCTTCAAAAAGAACCAACATGAAATCCTGCACCACCTAAGAAACCATTGTTTGTGGGTAGCGTCATTCCAGGATTTCGTCCATCTGCGCTGCACACCAGCGCAATGCGGCGGGTCATAGCGAACACATTTGCCTCCCTTCCCCCACGCGACCCATGATGATAACCCCCAGCAACATCAGGATGCCCATGTGCATGGTAGACCCCTACCCTTGGTACTTAAAGTTCCAAGTCTTGCACTGCCAATTGGCCTAGTTAACCAAACCTCTTGCCCTCATCCAAGCGCCATGCCTCGATGTATGCCTTGGCGTGAAGCAGCATGGTGATGATATCTGCCTGGCATCTCTGCACATGCCACACACAGACTTTGTTGCACCCAAATCCCATTGTGGTTTAGCTTTACCGAAGTGGCTTGAGAGGTTTGGAAGCCTCTTATCGCTCTTAGTGCATGGACCTTCTGACCGTTTCTTGGCCTTCTCCCTGTCATGAGCAACAAAGTCCCATGCCAACGGGAGTTTCATTGCATGATGGTCTTCGTGTACGTAACAAGGCCAAACAGGAATCATTGTGCCGATAAAGCGCCGCCTGGCTATTGGATTGACAATCCTGGTTAGCCATCGCGGAATGGATTCATCCGAATTATTTCCCCCTGCGACCACTATGAATCAGCAGTGTGGTCATTGCAAGGAGTCTAAGTTCACATAAGCACAATCTACTGGCCTGATGACCCCGCGCCAATGATCCGTCCTTTCCAACCCTTCCCTCCTTTGCTTCGCCTACCTTTGTCTCACGAGGTCGGAAAAGCACCTAACAAAATCAGGCCGCAGTTTCGGTCGCGCCTGCCGCTCATCATCCGCCGATGTCCTCCGGCGCCGAAACGATTCACCGGTCTGTTCGGGCTCACGGGCATGTTCACGATGTGCGCACCACAAGCTTCGGGCAGTGAAAACAGTGTTTCATCCCTACATAGGGGATCAAAACTCCCTTCGGCCCCCCCAAATGACCCTGGGTAACTTTTCCCATGAATATCTTTTGTTTAGCGGCTTTCCCGAATGGTCACCCCTAAAAAACCTTTTGGTGAGCCCCCACATGACAAGCTTCCAACATGGTCCAAGAACCGACCCACTCAAGTCTTGACTCGACGACCTCCCACCTCGAAGAACTCTCTCCCGGAGGTCCTTCGTGCGGCATGGTGCAGGGCTGTCTTGTCGGTATCATCCACCGCGTTCACCTCCACCTCCTTGCCCTTGGTGAGAAGGTAGTCCACCACCTCCGAAAAAAGAATCAGATCGGAAAATATGGTTTGGCGAAATCATGGCAGTGAGAATAAGCCCTTGTCACATCCTAGACAATGGTCTTTCTAAGAAATCCGTTTGGACAGAAAGATGGTAGACTCCCTGGCTTTGGCTCAAAACCTGCGGTTTTGAACTGGGCATAAGGTCAAAAGTACCAGTGGCGGGTGCGTGTCTCGTTTTAGGAAACATTTCTTGGGGGGTGTTTAAGGGGACTCCAAAAAAAAGCCACCCACTTTGAGGTGATGAGCATGGAGAAGTTTCGTGATTGCCCTGTGTGTGGCAGGGTGGGGGGAGGCGCTTCGTTTCTCAAGGATTGATTCGAGTGTGTGTGTACGAGTGTTTGAGATGGGCTCTGCAGGTTGGATTCCAGTAGTAAAAAGATCATGTTCATGGCTCACTTGCAGCGCATCATTCTCAGCATAGCATTGCACTTGATGCAGCGAGAGCGTCATTCGCATTGCATTGCATTGCCCCGCTGGTCGACGTCCAGAAGACAATTCGTGTTTTTTTGTTTTTTTTGTCTCCCTCGGGGATTCTTGGTGGTTCAATTGTGCGCTCGAGCCTGCTAGGCTTATCCCCCTGTGAAGTCAAACCAGAATCTAGTTTCCAAAACGGCTTGCACCTTGCTTGGATCTCTCTTGACCCAGGTCGAGCGTGCTCAACTCAAGTTGTCAACTCCAAGCCATCGACGCGAACTCGGCCATCGACTTGTGGCCGGGACCTCGCGGTTTCCATAGCTCGCGGCGTAGATCAAAGCGGTCTTCCCGCGGATGTCGCTGGCGTTGAGGTTCGGCTTCTGCGCGAACTTGGACCTGGGCCATCGCGAAAAACTCCCCCGGGCGACCCAGACACTCAAAGGTTGGACCGGAGATGGCAACGCAAAGCACCTCCAATCTCTTTTGTGGGGTACCCTGTTTTGGTGTTGCTCTAAAGGGAAGTGAGTCGCAATCAAATCTGGCACAAAAATGGTGAACCCAGAACCATTTAAAGTAGAAAGGCGGCCGCAACTATTTCCGGCTGGGACTGCCCCTTACTAACCATCATCTACTCGGGTTTTGATTGTGGCTCAAGTCACTATTTTAGGGTCCCCCTATTCTAAGACACCCCCATCTCTCGCGCAATCCTGCGACGAGCGGAAGCCAGTGTCTGCCCATCGACTCAGGGAACCTTTGTCTCTGGTCAAGACCTGCCGCCAACGTTGGCCTGTCATGATGCAGTGAAACATATTCCAGTGAGAATAAGACACTCCAAACACAGAGAATGCAGTTTGACCACATAAGCGTCCCACCCTCTTGACCCCTGTTGAACGGGGGCAGCACCCAACCTCCCGGAGCTATGCTTGACAGCCCACCAAACGGGGCTCACCGGATTTCCGCCGAGAAAGTTGCAATTAAACTGATCAAATGAGTGTTTCTCAAGATGATCGACACCTTTTGGTATCCCCTTTTGGTAGTTTTAAAAAGAAGCTAAAAGAGAACCAACCCCTAGAGTGCCTAGAGGGGTTGGAAAAACGAGAAACACCCAAATGGGTGCTAAAAAGTGGTGCATTTCCCAAAATGGCGAGGGGCTCCTGTTTATGCTCCCTCTCGGTTTTGAGCAACTGAGCTTCCCCCTTTCAAAAGTCGCGGTTTAGAGGGTTCCCCCTTTGGGTCGCCTACCCCGGTGCGCCGGTGGCTTGTTGCTTCAAATCCAAACCACCGGGCTCCAAACCACTTCAGGTTGACCCCCCTTTTTCTCAAGCCCAGTTTATTAATAGGAAGTTGTTCCCCTCCAACACTGATGATTACCCACTAAATCCAGGGGTAATCCCCTAGTAATCAACTGGGTGTGAAAAAGCCGGCGGTCAGCAAGGGTGTCCCGTTCTTTTCAACCCCCGAGCTGCTGGCATAATGCCTGAGCTGGGCTCCACCACCTGCCGGACTCGAAAAAAAAAAAAAAAAAAAAAAAAAAAAAAAAAAAAAAAAAACGGTTGCTGGCTGCGGTTGGGATTGGTGGTTTGGTGGTGTTTTCTGGAGGGGTTTCCCATCTACCCCCTACACAGGCCGGGGGTTCGAATCCAAGTCACAAACTAAGGGTTGCCTGAACAAAAGCATGCTTGAAAAGAAGCCGGGAGGTCGGCGCATCACACATCCTAGGACTTAGCCGCTGCCCTTCCCCTTTTGCGCAAAACTTCGCATGAAGCCGCTGGCACAAACGGCCCGGAAGACCAAATGCGGGGCCCTATTGCCCCACATGCCACGCATGCCACGCATGCATGCCATTCGCTGACTGCCCCGCCTTCCGGAGGGCATCAAGGTCCCCAGACCGGGACGACTCCAACATCTCCTGCTGCGACTCGGGAAGGCGTCTTTTTGGTAAAATCGATGGGTTTCCCCGGGGAAATGAGAATCGACCCAGCCGAACCGGTGGAACCCAGATGTTTCTAATCAAACCGATCAAAAGCACACCCATGAATCAGGTGAGTCATGATCAAACCCATCAAAAGGGTCAACCCAATTCCAGTGGTTTCTGGCTGCTGTCCAGTCGCGGTTGCGTTCATCTACCGGGAGAGCCAAGCGGCGGATCAGAACAGACCAACCCCCTCCCTCCGAATTCGGACTAAAGTTTCGAGTCTTGTGGGATCTTGAGTCTGTCAACGCAAGGAACCGTCGCAACCGCTGCTTCGGAAGAATCCCTTGGCGCAGTTGAAAACTATAAGATGGTGCCGCTCAAACGGCTTGCTGATGGAACCTCCCAGCCCTTCACTAGCGCTTTGTGCGGTGATGCGATGATGCGGTGCTCTGCCGCGGATATGACCCCTGCGGCTGCTTTTTGTTTTGCCAAGGCGGGCTTTTCCTAGTGCTGGTTTTTGTTTGGGCTGGCAACATCCCCAGCATGACCTGGACCAGGGACGCGTTTACGTGAGTTGTGGGCTAGTTTTTGGTGGCTTCTGGCCACGCTCCAAAATCAATTCCAAACGAGACCAAAACTCACGTCACCCCCTAAAGCAACCCCAAAGCGGCTGCAAAACCGGCAGCACACCTAATGCAAATCAGCTCCAAGCCAACCCCAAACCCACCCAAAGTCAAATCTGAAGGCCTGGACGTCAGCCCTTTGCCGAGCCTAATTCAACCCCAGCCAACATGCCAAGTGAGGCTGGTGATGCTGGGGATGCGGCCAACCAAGCAAGCAAGCAAGCAAGCTCCCAACCAGCCGGCCGGGGAACCAGACCTAAGAAAAACCGGCCCCGGAAAAAAGACGTCTCATCCCCCCTCAAGTGGCCCGGGAAGAAAGCGAACTCTATTGATGATAGAACACAATTCCAAGCTTGTCGGGTTGCAGGCAGCTTGTTTTCCACTGCCTTGTCTGTAAAAGGGGCTCCGCGGTCTCTCGTCAACTGTCTGGACGCGGCAGGAACGTATGAGATAAGCCGCGAGAAGGTAAAAAGCTATGTCACTCGCTTGTAGTCGCTCTCTCCACTGTTCCTATGTCACGCCGCTTATTCGCTTGGCAAGTGGGAGAAGGAAGACTCGTCCTTTGTCCTCCCATTTCCTTCGCTCGCCATTCCCGCTCGCTTGGTGATCAGAATTCTAGCGAATGTGGAAGGGATAGATCAAGACGAGGAAGGAGAAGTGTCTTCAGATCCCATTCCTCCCTGTATCCTAGACCCTTTCCTTCTAACACTCACACCTTAACAGACTGGAAGTGCATGATGTCACTCACCAACAATCAAAGATATCATGGACGAAGGAAAACACGGGATGAAAAGATGAAGGGAATGTGATCCAACGGGCCAAGGAACCCCCCCCCCAAGCGGGGGAAAAACAAGTGTGTGCTTTGTTTGAGAGTACCCCTGTTGGGCTGGCTTTAAAGGGAAGCCAAAAGGAACCTGACCATCTTTGAGAGTCCCATGCGGTGCTGGTCGCAGAACCGCCAAAGCTCCTTGACCTTGGTGCTGCTTGTGCCGAACCTCGGATGTGCAAATGGGCCCATCGAAGAACAATCCGTTGAATGGATGCGACCAAATGGACTCCGACATCGGATGTGAAGGCTGGAACCAACTTATGAACCTGCTAGCAGGGCTATGAACCTAAAACCCATCACATCAAAGCAAAGGGGCGCTACGCTGGGCGGGTACAGACAGGCTGGCCCCAGTTGGCACCGTGCCTGCTTGCCAGCCTTCACGGGTTCAATTCCCGAAACGAGAGTAAGGCTCAAAGGGACTGTGCGAGCATGAGGCGTGAATGATACCCAGCCCATGTGGACATGTCGACAAAGAAGCACACATCCCTGTCAAGCTGCATTCCAGCTGGCTTCTCCTTCTCTTTGCCAGAGACTGGCCGCAAGGCACTTCGATTTGAGCTGCTTTCACTTTGGGCACGGCTGCACTGCGTGTGGTTTGCTTCATTTGCCCCAATAAGCAATTAGCTAGCATCAACTGCAGGCAGGATACAGGCACATCCATTTGGCAAATCCAGGCAGCATGTAAGCAAGGAGCAAAGAAGACTTGCGCCAGCCTTTTCCAACAAGTAGCTCTCCTGTCTTTGTCCTCGGCACGGATATCTCACAAGATGGAGCTTGGCTCCTATCAAACGGCCCTATCAAAAGACCCCTGTCCGAAAACCGGCCAAGATAAGTGGCCCCGCCTGTGCAAAGTGTAGAAAACAACACATTGTGACATTTGACGAGGGGCCAAGCGCCCTTGTCAGTGTCCCCCTCATTCGATCCGTGCTATCCAGTGCCTGTCAAAGCTGAGGCGGACACACCAGGCTGATCCAGCCCACCACTACGCCCTCAGCTGCAACTTACCGTACTTTTCGGGTTTCAGTGAATTATTCCACCCTTGTTTGACTTGTTACACCTAGAGGGCATCTGTTATGAGCACCATTTCCTCCATATAAAGCCCTTTTTCTTTCTTTAGGTAGTGTTTGTTGCCTAGAAGTTAAAGAGGGCAGACACTGTAGTTCCAGCAGACGCTCCTGGTATCTGTGTCGACATCCTGTGTGTAAGCAGAGGCAAATGAGAAGGCACACAAGGGTCAAAGAGGCACAATCCGGAGCCTCAAACCTCAGCAAATGAATCAGGAAAGCCAAGACTTCCGCATCCAAGGCATTTCGTCCCACGCCATCATAGCTTTGGAACCATCACCGACAAACCCTGCGACCACTTCCTGAAGTCTTTCACCAAGGCACCGAGTCGATGAGAGCTCGGCGCTTGTTGTGCACCCCGAGCTCCCGAATCGTGAACAGCGCGCCTTCCGGTCCAGGGAAAGAGGCTTTGCCAGCGTGGAAACACAAAGCTCTGTGCCCCGGTCTGTCCGTTTTTCTTGGCTCACCTCCTCTAGCCGTGACGACTTGCTCTGGCCTGTGCTGCCGAATCGACAAGCTTCGTCAAAGGGTGCCGCAGGATTGCCCGAAAAAGTGCAAAACAGGACGGTTGACGTGCCAAACTATCCGGGTCTCACCCATGTGGGACGTCTCTGCAAGCAATCTTGCCGCAAAGTACCCTAGGCACAACAAAAACAAGTAGCATCAGCGAGAGAAGCATTGCAGTCATGAGTCCAACACTAAAACTCAAAGCGAGGCCCACTGAGCACTTCGGGTACGAGCATGTCTGCCTTGTTGGCCATGGTCCTCTTAACCGACATGGTTCTTAGCTGACATCTGAGGCCAGTTTGACCATCCCGGATCTCAAGCAACCCACAGCTTCGACCTTCGACGCTTTGTGACCGGTCGACTCAACTTTGACTGCGCGGTGAAATCAAACACTGCCACAAGTGGACTGGCGTTGCTCAACGCGGTCAGGTCGTTCGTCATTCGTCGCAGGCGTTGGCTCTCCAAAGACGATACGTTGACACCAGACTTCAAAATCTGCGCCTGGCTTTGTCTCAAAACAGGAGTTGGTGACCCACAAGAAATTGGCTGGGTTGTCCCTTGGTTTTCCTTTTAAAACCAAAACAACTTTTAGTGGGATAAAAGGAAACCCATCAACTAAACCAACAGCTAAAAGGCTTCCAAGCTAACAAGCTACCGTCCCCAGCCAAGCCAAGGAACTGACTGGCCGGGAACCAAGGAACCAGCCCTCTTCGCAGGCCTGGCTTCAGCTCACCGATGACGTCGCTGTCCAAAGCCTCCGCGGTCCTCGAATCCGAATCGAATCCACCGACCCATGGCCGTCCGGCACCAGCTTTTTGGAGCGGCCAGAAAAAGGCGGGGAGCGCCAGGGCCCCCGGCCGCACAGTGACCATGGACTTCACCTGCCGGCATCCCCAGTTGGGTGGTCAACACCAGCCCCGGGTACCCCGCTCCGAATCACATGCCGCTGTTGCGCAAGAAAACCAGGGGCCATAGCATCAAAACACCCGCAAGACCAGTGGAGGATTTCCGCCCCGTGGTTTTTTGGCAGCCTGCCCCAAAGCCCCATCCGCTTGCCCATTCCAGAGCAAACCGCTTTGCGATGCAACCGGGTTTTGCCAAGGGCACGATCTTTGGCAAACAGGCCGGAAAGAAAGGGGTATCCAATCTGTACCTAGATGTCGAACCATGTACAACACCCTGATAATATCCGCCGACAACAGGCGGCGTGTTGGACATAAAAAATGCTCCTTACCTCTTTACGCGGTGATTTGAAGACGCTTCACTACATCTGTTCATTGTGCGGGCGTGCGCAACTCAGTTTGTCAAAAACATTGGGGTGTTCGATTCCCCCCGGGTCCGCAGCGCATCCTCAGCAGCTCCAGCGGCACATCGCCAGCATCAGCTGCATCATCCGCATCAGCGCCTGCCAAGGATGCGGATGATGCAAGTGATGCTGGGGATGTTGCCCATGCTGGTGAAGGAACATCTGGAAATGAAGGGGGGAAATGGGGGGAAAGGATCTCAACAGGGAAAGCGGGGGAAAGGTCTCAGGGAGGAAAGGGAGAAGATCTGGGGAAAAAAAAAGATCTTAGGGAGGAAAGGGAGAAGATCTGAGGAAAAAAGGCCAACAATAAAAGGAGGAAAAGATAAGGAAAAGGGAGAAGCTCTCAGGGGGGAAAAGGCCTTAGGAGGGAACGGGGGGAAAGGATCTCAACAGGGAAAGGGAGGGAACGATCTTAGGGAGGAAAGGGGGGGGTGGGAAGATCTTAGGGAGGAAAGGGAGAAGATCTGGGAAAACAGGACTTAGGGGGGAAAGGGGGGAAAGGATCTCAACCGGAAAAGAGGGGAAGGATCTTAGGCAGGAAAAGGGAGAAAGATCTCAGGGGGGGAAAGGCCTTAGGGAGGAAAGGGTCTCAACAGGAAAAGGGTGGGAAAGATCTTAGGGAGGAAAGGGTAGAAGATCTGGAGAGAAAAGGCCTTAGAGGGAAAGGATCTCAACCGGAAAAGAGGGGAAGGATCTTAGCGAGGTCAAGGGAGAAGATCTCAGGGGGGGAAAGGGGATCTGTACAGGGAAAGGTGGGAGAAGATCTTAGGGAGGAACAGCGAGAAGATCTCAGTGGGGGGAAAAGGCCTTAAGATCTCAGGGGGGGAAGGCCTTAGGGGGGAAAGGGGGGAAAGGATCTCAACAGGGAAAGGGGGGAAAACATCTTAGAGAGGAAAAGGGAGAAGATCTTGGGGGGAAAAGGCCTTAGGGGGGAAAGGGGGGGGAAAGGATCTCAACAAGGAAAGGGGGGAAAAGACCTTAGGAAGGAAAAGGGGGAAGATCGCCGGGGAAAAAAAGGCCTTAGGGGGCAAAGGGGGGGGGGGGGAAAAGGATCTCAACAGGGAAAGGTTGCAAAAGATCTTTGGGAGGAAAAGGGAGAAGATCTCAGGGGGGAAACTCAACAGGGAAAGGGGGGAAAAGATCTTAGGGAGGAAAAGGGAGAAGAACTCAGGGTGGGAAAAGGCCTTAGGGGGTACAGGGAGGAAAGGCTCTCAATAAAGAAAGGTGGAAAAAGATCTTAGGGAGGAAAAGGGAGAAGATCTCAGGGGGGGAAGGGGGGGAAGGGATCTCAACAGGGAAAGGGGGGAAAACATCTTAGGGAGGAAAAGGGAGATGATCTCATGGGGGGGAAAAGGCCTTAGGGGGGAAAGGAAGGAAAGGATCGAAAAGCGAGAAGATCTCAGGGGGGGGAAAGGCCTTAAGATCTCAGGGGGGGAAAGGCCTTAGGGGGGAAAGGGGGAAAGGATCTCAACAGGGAAAGGGGGCAAAGGATCTTAGGGAGGAAAAGGGAGAAGATCTGAAAAGGCCTTAGGGCGGAAAGGGGGAGAAAGGATCTCAACAGGGACAGGGAGAAAAGATCCTAGGGAGGAAAAGGGAGAAGATCTTGGGGGGAAAGAGGGAAAGGATCTCAACTGAGGGAAAAGATCTTCGGGAGGAAAAGGGAGAAGATCTGGGGGGAAAGGGGAGAAATGATCTCAGCAGGGAAGGGGGGGAAAGATCTTAGGGAGGAAAGGGAGAAGCTCTCAGGGGGGGAAAGGCCTTAGGGGGGAAAGGGGAGACATGATCTCAACAGGGAAAGGGGTGGACAAGATCTTAGGGAGGAAAGGGAGAAGGTCTGGGGGAAAAAAGGCCAACAGGAAAGGGGGGGAAAGATCTTAAGAAGGAAAAGGGAGAAGCTCTCAGGGGGGGAAAGGCCTTAGGGGGGAAAGATCTCAACAAGGAAAGGGGGGAAACAATCTTAGGAAGGAAAAGGGAGAAGATCTGGAAAGGCCTTCGGGGCAGGGGGGGAAAGGATCTCAACAGGGAAAGGGCAAAGGATCTTAGGGAGGAATAGGAAGAAGATCTCAGCGGGTGGACTTAGGGAGGAAAGGGGGGGAAAGATCTTTGGGAGGAAAAAGGAGAAGAACTGAGGGTGGGAAAAGGCCTTAGAAGAAAAAGGGGGGGAAATAAATGATCTCAACAAGGAACTGGGGGGGGGGGGGAAAGATCTTAGGGAGGAAAGGCAGAAGATCTGGGGCAAAAAGGCCTTAGGGGGGAAAGGGGAGAAATGATCTCAACAGGGAAAGGGGTGGAAAAGATCTTAGGGAGGAAAGGGAGAAGATCTGGGGAAAAAAGGCCAACAGGGAAAGGGGGGAAAAGATCTTAGGAAGGAAAAGGGAGAAGCTCTCAGGGGGGGAAAGGCCTTGGGAGGGAAAGGGGGGAAAGGATCTCAACAGGGAAAGGGTGGGAAAGATCTTAGGGAGGAAAAAGATCTTAAGGGAGAAGATCTGGGAGAAAAGGACTTAGGGGGGAAAGCCCAACAGGGAAAGGGGGGAAAAGATTTAGGAAGGAAAAGGGAGAAGCTCTCAGGGGGGGGAAAGGCCTTAGGGGGGAAAGGGGGAAAAGGATCTCAGCAGGGAAAGGGGGGGGGGGAAGATCTTAGGGAGGAAAGGGAGAAGATCTGGGGACAAAGGCCTTAGGGGGGAAAGGGGAGAAATGATCTCAACAGGGAAAGGGGTGGAAAAGATCTTAGGGAGGAAAGGGAGAAGATCTGGGGAAAAAAGGCCAACAGGGAAAGGGGGGAAAAGATCTTAGGAAGGAAAAGGGAGAAGCTCTCAGGGGGGGAAGGCCTTGGGAGGGAAAGGGGGGAAAGGATCTCAACAGGGAAAGGGTGGGAAAGATCTTAAGGAGGAAAGGGGGGGGAAGATCTTAGGGAGGAAAGGGAGAAGATCTGGGAGAAAAGGACTTAGGGGGGAAAGCCCAACAGGGAAAGGGGGGAAAAGATCTTAGGAAGGAAAAGGGAGAAGCTCTCAGGGGGGGGGAAAGGCCTTAGGGGGGAAAGGTGGAAAAGGATCCCAGCAGGGAAAGGGGGGGGGAAATATCTTAGGGAGGAAAGGGAGAAGATCTGGGGACAAAGGCCTTAGGGGGGAAAGCGGAGAAATGATCTCAACAGGGAAAAGATCTTAGGGAGGAAAGGGAGAAGATCTGGGGGAAAAAAGGCATACAGGGAAAGGGGGGAAAGATCTACGGAAGGAAAAGGGAGAAGCTCTCAGGGGGGGAAAGGCCTTAGGCGGGAAAGGGTGGGAAGGATCTCAACAGGGAAAGGGGGGAAACAATCTTACAGTGAGGAAAGGGAGAAGATCCCAGGCAGGGAAAAGGCCTTAGGGGGGAAAGGGGGAAAGGATCTCAACCGGGAAAGGGGGCAAAGGATCTTAGGGGGGAAAAGGGAGAAGATCTGAAAAGGCCTTAGGGGGAAAAGGAGGAAAGGAGCTCAACAGGGAAAGGTGGGAGAAGATCCTCGGGCGGAAAAGGGAGAAGATCTCGGGGGGAAAGGGGGAAAGGATCTCAACCAAGGGAAAAGATCTTGGGGAGGACAAGGGAGAAGATCTTGGGGGGGAAAACGCCAGGGGGGAAAGAAAGGATCTCAACAGGGAAAGGGGGCAAAGGATCTTAGGGAGGAAAAGGGAGAAGATCTTGGGGGGGAAAACGCCAGGGGGGAAAGAAAGGATCTCAACAAGGAAAGGGGGGAAAGATCTTAGGAAGGAAAAGGTGGAAGATCGCGGGGGCAAAAAAGGCCTTAGGGGGGAAAGGAGGGAAAGGATCTCAACAGGGAGAGGGGGGAAAACATCGTAGGGAGGAAAAGGGAAAAACTCAGAGGGAGAAAGGGCCTTAGGGGGGAAAGGGGGAATGGATCTCAACAGGGAAAGGGGGCAAAAGATCTTAGGGAGGAAAAGGGAGAAGATCTCAGGGGGGGAAAGGCCTTAGGGGGGAAAGGGGAGAAATGATCTCAACAGGGAAAGGGGTGGAAAAGATCTTAGGGAGGAAAGGGAGAAGATCTGGGGGAAAAAAGGCCAACAGGGAAAGGGGGGAAAGATCTAAGGAAGGAAAAGGGAGAAGCTCTCAGGGGGGGAAAGGCCTCAGGGGGGAAAGGGTGGGAAGGATCTCAACAGGGAAAGGGGGGAAACAATCTTAGGAAGGAAAGGGGGGGGGAAGATCTTAGGGAGGAAAGGGAGAAGATCTGGGAGAAAAGGACTTAGGGGGGAAAGCCCAACAGGGAAAGGGGGGAAAAGATCTTAGGAAGGAAAAGGGAGAAGCTCTCAGGGGGGGGAAAGGCCTTGGGAGGGAAAGGGGGGAAAGGATCTCAACAGGGAAAGGGTGGGAAAGATCTTAAGGAGGAAAGGGGGGGGAAGATCTTAGGGAGGAAAGGGAGAAGATCTGGGAGAAAAGGACTTAGGGGGGAAAGCCCAACAGGGAAAGGGGGGAAAAGATCTTAGGAAGGAAAAGGGAGAAGCTCTCAGGG
Organism: Effrenium voratum; assembly: GCA_963377175.1. Classification (NCBI taxonomy): domain Eukaryota; class Dinophyceae; order Suessiales; family Symbiodiniaceae; genus Effrenium; species Effrenium voratum. The sequence goes on along the minus strand of CAUJNA010000709.1, from coordinate 19,108 downwards.
GGGGAAAGGCCTTAGGGGGGAAAGGGGAGACATGATCTCAACAGGGAAACGGGTGGACAAGATCTTAGGGAGGAAAGGGAGAAGATCTGGGGGAAAAAAGGCATACAGGGAAAGGGGGGAAAGATCTACGGAAGGAAAAGGGAGAAGCTCTCAGGGGGGGAAAGGCCTTAGGCGGGAAAGGGTGGGAAGGATCTCAACAGGGAAAGGGGGGAAACAATCTTAGGAAGGAAAAGGGAGAAGATCTGGAAAGGCCTTAAAGGGAAGAAGGGAAAGGATCTCAACGGGGAAAGGGGGCAAAGGATCTTAAGGAGGAATAGGGAGAAGATCTCAGCGGGGGGAAAGGGAAAAGATCCCAGGGAGGAAAAGGCCGTAGTGGGGGAAAGGGAGGAAAAGGGAGAAGATCTCAGGGGGGAAAAGGCCTTAGGGGGGAAGGGGGGAAAGGATCTCAACAGGGAGAGGGAAAACATCTTAGGGAGGAAAAGGGAAAAAATCAGAGGGAGAAAAGGCCTTAGAGCGGAAAGGGGGAATGGATCTCAACAAAGAAAGGGGGGCAAAAATCTCAGAGGGGAAGGGGGCAAGGGGACAATTCCAAAGGGACGCAAATAAGAAAGCGGGCCTGTAATGTCGGCGGCCTGAGCCGGAGGCGTTAATATATATATATATACATACCCACATGTGTATGCATGTGTACATGTATATATATATATATATATATATATATATATGTACATATGGTGTATATATGGTGTATATATATATATGTATACAAATATACATACACATGTTTATACATATAGGTGTCTATATATATATATATGTGATATCTCTGAGTATTGAACATTTTCCTTTAGAAGGTTCAATGCCAGGAGGAAGTTTTCGCTGCTCAGCCACCCCAAAACCGCGATTCCCGGAAAAATAAGAAAAAAAGAAAAGGAGAAGCAAACAAAAAAAACAGAAGAACAAAAAAAAGAAGAAAAAAAAAAAGAAGAAAAAGAAAAAGAAGAAAAAGAAAAAGAAGAAAAAGAAAAAGAAGAAGAAAAAAAACCAAGGGCTCAAACAAATACTGCCAGAAACAAATCACCGTCCATGCGACTCCGGACTCCAACAAACCGCCCCGAACCGCCTCGTGCTGCGCCTTGGTCTCCCAACCCTCCATGGCGAACTCCACCTCGCGTTTTCCTGAGCAACGGAGGCGTCAGAACAGGGGCCCTAGAAGTTTTACTTTTTCTGCCCTTTGTGACTTGTCATAGGCCTTATTAAAAGTTAACTGGGAACATGTAGAAAATGTAAAACCCTCCCAGTCAAGGGTTGCAGGGTGGTTTCCCTTTCGGTGTCCTTTTCACTTCCTTTTTGGCTTCCGTTGTGGTTTCCCAAAATTTGGTGTCCCTTCTTGTTTCCCTCTTTGATTTAAACCAACCTGACGAGGCTCATTTACACACCATGGAAAGTTGACGTGGGATCAGCTTTTGCCAGAACTGCGGCCAACTGTGGGTGATGTGAAGCAGAACCCATGAGTAGACTCCTTATGTCTTTCGAGGTGATGTTTTGCTTGACATACCAAACGAAATCCACACACGCCAGTTGGAACGGAAGCCCTATGCATCCGATAAGAAGCCCACCACCCCGCGCAGGTGTTGGTTCCATGCACCACTGTGAACTTGCGGCGGCCGCGAGTTCTTGCCCTTGGCATCTAGGGAAAATCCGAAAGCAGAAAGTTCCTGGGTTGCACCTCCGAGCCACACATCCGTCTACGGAGCTCATGAGCTCAGACACAACCCGGTGATCTACTTCCATCACACATCCATTGGAAAATCGCTGCGAACCAATTCCGAAACGATTAGGCTGAGTCATAAACTCCAAACCTGGTACCAAAATGGTGAACCCCAAAACTATGGAAACAGTTCCCAAGGCGTTCCATGCTGCGCCCATTTCTGGTTGGGACTGTACCCTTCAACCCGAAGTTCTTTGAGGAAGTGGCTCGGATCTGCGCCCTTTTTGGGTTTCCAGGGAACCCATCGGCTCAGGCCGGCACTCTTCATGACCAGGGGCTCGTTCAGCTTGGTCTTGGTGCTGATCCAACCTTCGTTGCCTGCCAAAGGATTTGCCACACCCTCGATGAGCCAAACGCTTGCGGCGTGTCCCGTGTCTCTTTTTGTTCTCCATCCAGGGAAAGCGGTTGTGGCGTGTCGCGTTTTCCTTTGGATCCAGGGAAAGCCGTGCGGCGTGTCTCTCTCTCTCTCTCTCTCTCTCTCTCTCTCTCTCTCTCTCTTTTCTCTCCTCCGTCCAAACACAGCGGGGATTTGCAGCATGCTCCACAAAGAACGCAGGCAGCTGACCGGTGACGAACATCCTGCTGTAGCCATAGCTCCCATTCAGAGCAACTTGTGTCACTAGGGAGGGAAAGCTAGTGGGCACACCCTGCTTTCCTCCAGACAATCGTCCAACAACCGAAAAAATGCCTCAACGGCCCCCGCGCCTGCAACGGTCTTCACCTTCACCCTTCTGCCTTGCCCGGCCTGCCAGGAAAGGGTCCGCGGCCCAGCCATGTCGCTGGCACTGCTGAATTCTCACTTCCGACTGTGAGTGTGATTGCATTCTGTCTTTGATTTGGGTCAGAACCAGGTACCCAAAATGGCTTGCCCTGGTAAATGGAAATATGGACTAACACCTGCGGTCTAGTGGCTGAATTTTGACCCATACCCATTTTGGGTCTTGGCTTTTCTCCGACGAGCTGTTGACTTCTGGCCACATGAAATTCTGTGGCTCCAAAAAAAGACACGGTACCAACATGAATGGCTTGAACCCTGGTCAGTGGAACCATGGGTTGCCCAAAACCCCGCCTATGGCGCGGGCCACTCGTTGCCTATGGCGTCCCGAAAGGCGCCGGACGTCCTCCGGGCCTCGGTCACCTCCAAGCTCTGGCCGGGCGGGACTTCTTCGATCAGCTCGCTATCGAGGCTCTCCTGGCGAGATGTTTTTCGGCCCGGAGGAGTTGATTCGGGATTCAGACCGCGGGGTTCAGACCGGGCTGCTCTTTGTTTTGTTTTCTTCGAAGAGCCCCAGCCAAAAGATGAAGATTCACTGGTGGGTGTTGAATACGGAGACCCGCTGCGACGAAAAAGCCAAGGAACCGGATGGATGGGACCAAGAAATGCCCCGTTCCGCTCTCCGCGTTTCTTGCTTTCTTTGCGAAGCTGGAGCCAGGCCGCAAACCTCCGCAAGGGCCCAGATCTCATGAACTTCTTGCTCTCTGTCAAAACGCTCTCAAGAAATCACTGTCCAAGAGATCAAGGGCACCTACATCTTCTTTTTCGAGCCGAAGTCGGACGCGCGTCCCTGGCCCTTGCGCCTCTTTCCGGACGGTCACCAGAGATACGGTTTCGCACACGTCGCCAGGCCCCAACTGGCGGCGCACGCCAGATTTTTTGAGAGCCAAAACGTGGTGGCTGCATGCTTCACCCGTCTTGAAAGGACTGGTGACCCCAACCTAGCCAAGCGTTGCCGTAAGCCACAGGATGGTGGGCCTTTTGTTGATGTTTCTCAAATGAACTTCTCAGCCCACGTACCAAAATAGATCACTCAGGTGCAGCCCAAGCACTTGCACTCAAGCCCTTGTGATTCTGCTGTCACCTTTTGGGAATCTTGGCACGCAAAGAATGATCATCTTAAGCTTTCAACGCTGTCATGAGGAAGGCTTGGCAACATGAGCCAAAAGAGTAACAAACACAGAGTTCCTAAACTTGCTGGCCGCCTGTTGCTTTGACGCGCCCGGTGTGCTAGTCCAAGCGCAATTGATGATGGCAAAACCAAGAAATGACTGTGTCGTGCCTCTCAACTTCAGTTGGCATTGTTCCACAAACTCTTTGCCAACGCAATCAGCTTCTACCACTGCCGTCGTTCATGATGCCGATCAGGAATTACCCAAGATCAGGATACCGTACAAGATCAGGATAACCATCAGCCTACCAAAGGAGGAACAACCAAAAATCTATCAACTTGCATACCCCACGGTTGATGTTCCCCAAAGTCGCCTCAGTTCCCCTGTCTCCCGCTTGGTTTTAAGAACACCAGCTTCGGGTCCCGCCTTGAAAATTCCAACCAAACACACCAGCGCCGAAAGCCGTCTCAACGATGCCCCGATTTGACGGGGAGCCCTGCGTCCACCATGGCCGCCACCGAGGCCGTGGTCTTCCGCATGCTCGGCGCGAAGGCGCCGAGGCCTCAAGTTGGAGGCGGCTTCGATGTTAGGAGGGGTTCTCAGAAAGGGGGGACCTGCGAAAAAGCTGGGGAGGGAGGGGAGGGGAGGGGGAGGGGCAAGGCACTCCAGGAAACCTATTTGTGGCTTCAGGTGAGGTTGTATGTTTCGACCGACCTACATTCTCAAGTTCAAAGTTCCCCTCATTCGACGCGTTGCGATCTCATGTGAGGTTTGCCCAAAAGAGGGTGCACACTTATACAGATCGAACGAGGAAAATCCCACGACGTTGCGAGGGCCGGCTCGCTGGGCAGACATGCTTTTATAGAGTTTTTTGCTGTGAGGTCTGGGGAGAATCGCGCCGAGAATGGACGCAAAGCGAAGGCGTTTTGCCACCGGCGTCCGACCGACCTTTGAATCGAGTCAACAGGGGACAACTTCAAAAACGTGTTCAGGCTGGTCGCGCTTGCGCGGCTCTTATCATTTGGCAAGCAGATATGCAGTGCTAACGCGGGTGCAATTGAGCGGGTGGGTGCACCCGAGCGCCGCCCCAGTTTCCATCTCGGGGGAACCAAGTTTCTGAATGGCCCAAGTTTCTGAAGCGAAGCTTCATCGAAGCAAGTTGCCGAACCGGTCCATAAACTCCCTGCCAACTCCACACAAATTATTCAGGCAAACCTCGAGCGACAGAGATACAATCCTGTCTTTTAATGGGCAACCGGGTTCGCCTTGTGACCGCTGTTTTAGCGTGACCTCCCAGAGGGCTCTCTCTTTTGGCGGGTTGGAAAAGCGGCTTTCTTCGCAACGCGCAAAACCGCGAACATCCGCGCCTCTTTTCACTGACGCCGACATGGACGATGCCTGTGTCGCGGAAAGTGCACTACCCTCCTCAGGGCTCCCTGTACTTCCTCCACAAGTATCAGCGAACCCGCCTAATTTGGCAACCGAGAGCTGATAAAAAGAAAAAACAACACAAGAGAGGGCGAAATCAAGGAACTGTTTCCCTCAAAGAACCTGCCCACAGATCCCACCTTTCTGCCCTGGCAGGCTGCATCTCAGGTGTCGCTTGCCTCTTTGATCCTTTCTGGTAGGGCATCAAATGCAAACCGGCTGACGGATGCAATCCGCTTTTTCGTTCGTGGCTCACTTCAAAACCGAAAACATGGCCGAGCCATGACTTGAGGCCCTTCGATTAGAATTCTGTTAGGATGCATATCAAGATCAGTTCAGAGTTGAGAATAACCAAATCAGAATTATCTCCTCGAAAACCAAAAAGCAGCGCACATCACCCTGCCTTGGACATAAAGCTCCGGACGGAGTATTTGGACGACTTAGACGTCGTCGACGCCACTGACTTGGTATCTGGCAGCAGCAACTCAGCAGATCAGCAGACTGGATCATCTCCGTGATGCCTCTCGGAAATAGCTTGATGAGTTGTGCCATCCAGTCGGTTCAATCTTGGCAACATGTTTCTCACATGCGAGTATGTATACTCCCGACCACTGCGCGAGTCCTCCAAAAACGAGCATCGCCCTTGCGTAAAACGCTCTCAGTTTGCCAACCGAACACCTCACATCCCACGCGCAAGTTTCACCACGGACGGCCCCCACAGCCACACAAAATGCTCCAAGAAGGGCTGTCAATGCTGGCGGTTCACAGTCGCTGTCCGTTTCGGAAGTTTCTGCATTTGGCTCAGATGCGTGAGCAAATCACATGTTCGACCTTTGTCGACCGATGGTCAAGATCTTGAGAGCATCCCAAAACCAATGCCATGTTTGATTGAAATGTGAATACACCCCCCCCCCCCCCCGATGACTATAGCGATGCGCATCTGCAATGGCAAAGCCGGACTGGCGTCTTTAGTTTTCATAGCAATGGCGGAAAGCCACACCTCCTTGGATTTTGATAGGGAAGAACCACCCAAGTGGTTCGTGGACATGCATCCCCTCCAGGATGTGCACCTAATCAAAAGAAACATAGCCACTGCCTGGGGCTGTCCCCACGAAGGCTTCAGTGACCAGGCCGGGAGTGCCGGAGTCATCTACCTCGGGCATCGCGCCGCCCGCTGCCCGCCGCCCGCCCCGAGCGGCGCGGGCCTCAGTGAGCCAAGAATGGGGATGAAATGCGGCTAAGTTTCTATTGGAGGGAACCCTCTTTGGGTTGGTTGAAGTGAAGCAGCCAGGAGGCCATCTGTTGCAAAAAGAATCCCCAGCTTGATCACAACCATGAAAAGAAAAGCTCGCCCGTTCCAAGACTTGACTTTTTTTCCAGGAGAAGGACAAGGCCAGCGGACGTCCACTCACGTTCTGTGAAGACCCTCCTGGATTGGAAGTTTTGGCAGTCAGCGGGATGGTACCACGCATGAATTAAGACGCAAAATGGTGCAAGAAAGACCCCACCACAGGCGCCCAGAGGGCGTTTGTGGAACGGGAAACACAAGGCATCAGCATGGATATGCATGGATCAGCTTCCCAGGAGGCACTGGCAGCACTTCAATACAGATCTGCCAGACCTCTAGAACCCCCAGCCGCAGCTGCCTTTGAACAGGCATAGAAGGCAAAAAGGCGCCTTCAAAAGCTGCGGTCAAGGGGTCAATGGCAAAAGTGGTCTCCAAGATTCCACGTCTCAGGTGACTTGATCAGTCCATGGGCAAATGCTTCTCCTCCTCCACCGGATCCGGCACATCAGCACAGTCCGAGGTGGTAGCGATGCCGGCAGCGGGGCCGTTGGTCACTGCCGCGACCATGTCCGAGATGTCCGCAGTGCACAGGGCCTTCTGGTTGCCCCCCTCCGGGCAGTCTGACACAGCCAGGGCCGTGAACTGTGAGATCCAAGCAAAACTGGAAATAATATTCATGATGTTGATGGCACACGCCTTGGGGTCAGGGCACGCAGAAGTGGCAGAGCGAATCTGCAAGATGGCGCGGACCACATAAGAGGCCGAGTTGGTGACGTCCATAACGCACTGCGTGATGTCCATGTTGCGGTTGGTGTTCGATTCCCGGAGCGCCTTCACCTTCTGGTAGGTCTCAACGGTGGGAGCGGCCCCGGCAGGCACAAACTGCTGCCAGATGGGCGGCAGTGGGCCCGAGGAGTCGGTGAGGTTCAGGATGGAGCCCCAGTCGGTGCTGAAGTCGCAGTCGTCCTTCACAGCAGCACCCACCGTGGCCATCTCGCCGAAGTTGGCCATCAGGGCCGTCCAGTCGCCCGCGCACAAGGCACCGGAGTTCACGGCGGCCCCGCAGGCGTTGGCGGCAAACGACAGGTACGATGCGATCCAGGTGATGGACGTGATGAAGCCAGCGACGCTCACTGCGCAGCCCACCGGAGTGTTGTCCGGGCACTCCAGGCCGTCGTACTCAATCGCCTTGTAGAGGAAGACCACTGCCTGGCCCAGGTAGGCAGCCGCCTGCACCGTATCAATGACGCACTCCGTCCGGATCCACGGCAGCTCCTCTGGCTGGGAGGAGTAGAAGAGGTCGTTCAGATTGCGCAGGGGCTGCTTCAGCTCCAAGTTCTCTGCCTTCTTGACGACCCTGTCGATGCCAGGGATCTCCTCCCAGTTCTGGATCAAGTCCTTCTTGCTCGCCAAGGTCTGCGCGCGGCTGCGTGAGGCAGAGACAAGCCCCACACAGCCCACGAACACCACGGCGACCGCCCCACCCAGCACGTACCACCGAGAGGACTTGAGCTTTGCGGGCTGCTCAGTCAAGAGCTCTTGGGTGTCTTCCAACTCCATGGCCATGGCGATGTCGTGCAAGGCACCGGACTTCTAGAACTCACTGAGCCAAGCTTAAGCCAGCACTGATACGTGAAGGGCTTGAATGTGGGGGCGTCGTCCCAACCCGCCGTTTTTATCTTGCAAAGAGCCATACATTTCTCTCAAACACTACTGACACTTGGGTGTCCATAAGCTGAGCTCTGGAAGGTAATTAGGAGAGATCTGTTGAGAACACAATCTCGTTGACATGCCCCTCCCCTTGCCCCGTGTCATGCCCCATTGTGAAAGAAAGGGTCATCCCACAAGACGCTTTCCATCACCCTCCGTTGACAACCGCAAGACGATTGTCCCCAGCCCAAGCCAAGTTCCAAAAGGCGAAACTTGGGTTCCGGCAAGTTGGCCCACGTCAGTCCCGCGGGGGAAAGTCCGGTGCTCTGAGCACTGTGCGGCGGCGTATCGATGCGAACCTGCGGACTGAGCAGCCAAGTGGGGGTGGATCGATCTTCCCTTCGCCCCCCAAATGACCAAGGGTAACTTTCCCCATTGGGGGGGAAGCATCATCTTTGTAGCGGTTTTCCCAGTGATCATCCCATGTAGAGGAGCTTCTGATCACCCCCCCAAGTGACAACTGCCTGACAGGCCAGAAACCACACCAAAGTCCAACTCCGAGATGCCACTGTCGAGCTCAGTCCGGTGAGCCACCAGGAATCCCAAAACCAGAACCTCGCAGCTTGTATCAGGTTGGCCAGGATTTGCCCACAAGCACCTGACTGCCTGTGGCGGGCAGTAGAAGGCACCGGCCCTTTCCCCTATGCTGGCTTAGGATCTCTGCAGCTGGCGGGGGGTGAGACGGAGAGAGCCAGCGTCCGGACTACAGGGTCAACACCATGTGGACCACCATCAGGAGCCACTTGAGAACCGCTCTTTCTAATTTCTTTGAGACTTGAGAGTAGCCTTCGGGGGTGATTTTACAGAGAAGCCAAAAGGAAACCGACCATTTTGAGGGTCCAACCTTGAAAAAAAGACACGCGCAAATCTAAAGCAAGATGGCGGTGGTTTGGACGGCCCACGTAGCGCTAGTACTGGTTCTTCTGGACCAGGCGCTCGATTTGCTCAGGGCCCATGGTTCGGAGCATCTTCCTAGGCAGCAAGTAATTCCCTGCTGCTTCGGAGCCATCTCTCTTTTTTTGTCCGACAAAAAGCCGCTTTTCTTTTTGTTCTTTTTTACATGGGCTGCAAGAGCAAGCCACCACACACGCAAAAAGCCAGCCATTAATTCATCTCGCAAGTGGATTGCCGTGCTTGAGAAGCCGCAAATGTGATGCCATGCAATTCCTCAACGCCCAGCTATCGCCTCACATGCCCTCGAATGTCATCTCGATTGGGGGGGTCCCGGTCCTGGCGTTCTTGTGCCACTTGCGCACCTTCTCGGTCTTCTTGATCACCTGCCGTGCAAAACAAAATGTGGCCGGCAGAAACCAAACCTGGGGCTTCTTGTTATTGTTTAAAAAAAAGAAAAAAGAAAAAAGAGTCACGCGCGCTGTGCTTGTTTTTTTTCAGAAAGCCCAACCCAAGGTGTTTTTATAGAATCCCAGTCCAGGAAGCGGCTGAAACAAACGTCCAGCTCTGTAGGTCATCAATAGGTCGTTCAGCCACGCCTGGTACTGACCAGACTTGATCGCGTTCTCCTCCTTCCTCTTCTTCTTCTCCTCCCTCGCAAGCCAAGAAGCGCCAAATGCGGAAAAAAAAGCGCAGAGCAGACTCACCCGTGCTTGGCGGTCCATCCGAAACCAAGAATATGAAAGACACGCTCAATGTCTGTGGCGCCTCTTTTTGGCCTTCAGCTTCTTCACTTCCTTCTTCTCCTACCCAACTCGCGACAGAGTCGTCTCTCGGACTCGTCTCTCGGACTCGTCGCTCGCCTGCTGCAGCTCCTTTGACTTCGCCTTCACCTGCTCCAGCTCCTTGGCAGGAAAGTTTGCGGGAAAAAGCGCGCCGGGCGGTATTTTGCGCTCCGCTCAGTGGCCAATGGCCTCTCCGGCAGAAAAGACTTGGGAGGTCGAATCCCGGGATTCGACTCTGCGAGTTCTTTGCGCGTGCAAGATGCTAGTGCATCGCCTGGATGGTGATTTGCTGAGCACACACCACCCCCCAAACCGGAGTCGATTTCGGCCAAACTCGCGAGAAAGCTGCCTGAGCTTAAAGTTCTTAGCCCTCCAGCAAACAAATCATACTCCAAGCCACGTGTTCCACGGCCAAGTGACAACGGGCGGAGAATGGATATCCCGACTGCCGAAAGCGCCTTGCAAGCTGCCGTCTGAGCACCAAGCCCTCTTCTGCTTCTGCCGGTCCTCAAAGGACGCCTGGCCAATGCCCGTGCCCGAGGAAATCCAGCCATTGGCACATCTCCGGGTCTTTGTTCTGGCAGGTCCACAACTTGCGCTCCGAAGCCTCAAAAAAGGCCGCCCAAATTATGCACCCAGACATTCTTGAGTGTCTCAACAGGAAACCAAAGGAGGAGACCATCCAGCGACATGCGACTTGCATGCTGCTCATAACATGCACGGCTTCGCCCTGTGAGCGCTCTTTACCCTGGAGGACGCCCTCTTCCGCAAAGGCTTTCGAGCTTCCTGGCACGGTGCCCTTCGCAGACCAAGCCAGCGGCCTCTTGCGGTGGACGAAATCCACTTCGCACCACCGTTCAGAAACCCTGGAATGATGATTCCCTTGGAAATACCAATAAACAATGATTTCCCCTGGTGTCTTAGGTGGTGCAGGAATCGTCCACCCACAGTATCTCATGTGCGGTATCTTAGTGCAAAGCAGGGAAGTCGCAGAATGTCGCAGAGTTACTGTCCGCTAGAGGGGGTGGCCAATCATTGCCAACATCCACAGCTGATAATGTGAAGCTCAATCAGACGGACTGACATGCCAAAGCCAAAAATATCAGAACTCAGAGTGAACCCAGAGCCACGTGAAGAGCCCGTCTACTTTCTCAGTAGGATGGTCAAATCTGCGTCTGACCGAAAAGAGACGCGCTTGCGTAGGAACGTGGCCGGCTCAAACCCCTCCCCCCCCCCGGTCCTTCCATTGCTTCCGGAAGGCCTGGGCTGTCCGCTTTCCGATCCCCTGAAAGTGAACAACTTTCGGTGGGTCAAATGGACACCCCCACAAAACCCCGAAAAGCTCAAAGAACTAGTGGGACGGCTGGCGGCCGCCAAGTTTGAAGGTCGAAGTCCTGTTGGAAAACACCGTGGCAGAACTTTGCGAAGCAAGACACACGAATGATCAATGGAAAGCTTTGCTTGACCGGTGCGACCTCTTCTTGCGGTGCAACCGGTCAACCAAACAATCCAAAGTCAGAATGGGTGTTGCGTCGGCACACATCAAACCTCTGTGATCACTTGTATGTTTGGTCAACATCGCACCCTGCGAGATCATCTCATCTCGCGTCCAAGGTCAAACCCCTCCGGCCATGGTCTTTCCTTGAATTAGAGTCGAGGGCATGTCTGAAATCCCACTTGGGGGGTTGATGGCAATCGGGGACCCAACAAGCCCACAGAAAGCTTGGACGTTTGGACCACGGCACATGCGACATCACACCCCACGCGCAGAAAGCCATGCCTTGCCCTTCACCATGGCCGGATCTGCGGGGGGAATACCCGCGCCTTTGTCGGGTGAAAAGAAGAACCCACGGGCTTCATTTGAGCTTTGGGAGAATTCGAACTCTGGCTGCTTGTTTGCTTTTGTGTTTGTTTTTTGGTTGACCCTGGCCTTGGAGGTATTGGAGGTATTGAACCTTTCAGGTGAGGCTTTGCTTGAGACGCCTGGCTCATGGTTGCTGACAATCGCATGGAATCCCAATGAGGGCTGACTCGCATGGTTTGTTACTATCTCGGAGCGCAGGGCACGGGTGCGATCGCTTCATGACTGGACTTCCTGCATGAGAATTCCTGGGCGCGTGCCCGAAACCGATTTCAGGGTGTGGTTTGAAGATCGATAAAAATGCAATTGTCAGAACAAGCTACAGACACGTGCCACCTTGCACATTCTGGACAGTTTCGTGTTTTTGCCAGCCACCTTTTCCTGTGGCATGTAGTGTATCAACCCAACAGCTCTTGGACCAAAAATATTGGGGGGTTGCCGGCAGTCCCATGCTTTTCACGGATCGAACTGTCGGGGTTTTCGAAACGGCTCTCGCCGCTCTCGCCGGTCTCGCCCGCACCATGCAGACCACACTTTGGCAGCCACCCGCGGCGGAAAACGCAAGTGACATGCTTCTCCAACCACTGCCACGAACCTGCGAGCGAGCAACAATGTCCAAAGAAGGCTCAAACCACGGAAACATCGAGCAAGCCTTTCTTTCCAGACAAAAGACATTTCCTCTGGCTCCGTTCTTGAAGGAATCTTCTTTGACTTGAGATGGTTGGCAGAAGGGAAAACACCTTCCCTTCTGAGCACTCGGAGAGGTTTAAACAACTTCATCGGAATGGATTCAGCTTGGAGAAGAACTCGCCCACGGAGTCGAAGGCATCCTGGAAGGATGCAGAATTCGGCGTGCCAGGCTGTTTTAGGCAGTCCAGGTGGACAATAATGCACCAAATCGAATAACAGTGCACCAAATCCCTAGGCACTGCAAGCAAAAATATCTAGATGATTCAGCCAGTTCTCTTCGGGGGGTTGTTTTGGTTCCTTTGGATTTCTTCGCGTTGTTTCCATGACCATCCGCCCAAACTCCCCAAAACTCGCCAGAAAAAGAAGAAAAAAAAACAGAAAACATCCCATTTCAAACCCGCGGCAGGCCCATTACCCCACGGATGTGACAGCTCGGGACTTCTTGATTCCCCAATCAAAGGCCACCTCAAAACAGGGCCCCAATCACATGTTGATCATTCACTGGCGGTTCCCATTGCAATCGCCACTTTCGGAGCTTCCAAGGAAGTGAAGAAGTGGCCAAGAAAACCACATGGACCAACCAGCGGAAGACACCCGAAAACCCGCGCAGGTGGCTCAGCTGCGCGCGTAGGTCTCCGGCAGCTCCTCGGCCGCGCCTGGAAGGCTCGGAGTCGAGTCGAGGAGAGCACCCGCGTCCCCGGGTGAAATCAGCTTCCCTCAAAGGAAGGGAATGGTTTGGAGCGTGTTTTTTTGTCCTTGAAATCAGCAAGTGGGCGGTTAGGGAGGGGCTTCCCCCAAAAAAACGGCGGCTTGGCACCCAAAGATAGCGTTTTTCTCCGTTGGTGTGCAATTGAACAGGTACGGTATTTCTTAGTTGGTGGTTTGGAGCCCGGTGGGTTGGTGGTTTGGATTGGTGTATTCCAGTTGCTCTTTGCAAGAATCAGCATTCAAATCCCCAAACCGCACCACCAACTGTGAAATACCTGACTAAAATGTGATAAACGAAACAAATTGAGGGTCCCCGATTTTGACAACGGTGGTCAATGAAAAACCTGAATGCAACTGCACGGGTGCAAAGAGATACTCCCCAAAAAAAGAAGAAGTTCCAAAGACAAGAAACTGCGTCTGCAGTGTGTTTTTTCTTATTATCCCTGTGTCCATCTGAGTTTTGAGGCTAGGTTCGGAAAGAAATGTTCGGGTGCCCGATGCGCTCTTTGAAGAAAAGAATCGTTGCCATCTGGAATGCATTGCAACAGCGCATCATGTATGGCATGGTCAAACTCCATGTGGGCTATGCCCATGATTCCCTCACAAGGAATCCTTGTCGTCGACCATAAAGGATTTTGATCCTGGCCCGTGTGCTCTCCTTCTGGTCAGGTTGATGTTCCATTGCCCAAGTGTCCAAATGAGCCCATAGCCCGCATCAAAAACTCGTTCCAAAAAGGGTGGTCTTGCCTCTGATTCTCCGTTGAAGCCACCAAATTTGGGCTTCAAACCCTCGAAAGAAGACGAGCCACCCATATCTCTTCGTGACATCAAAAGCTCCGCGGCACGTGCACCTGTATGCCTGACCGCGAGCACTTGTGTCTCAGACCTCCAGAAAGCACAATCTCCTTGGTCAAAAGAACGCCGCTCCAAATGCAACAATATCAATGTACAGCATCTTTGTATTGATTGATGTATTGACTTAATCTACTTACTTGTTTATCTGATGTTTATGTGTTCATGAGCTAATGTCCGCCGACATTGCTCGGCGTGTTGGATACTTACTAGAGGATACAGGATAACCCCCCCCCT